>JAPDSC010094997.1:30132-59979 GCA_026290005.1 Latrodectus geometricus | reverse complement strand
AGAGAGAGAGAGAGAGAGAGAGAGAGAGAGAGAGAGAGAGAGAGAGAGAGATGTGGCGCCAAAAATTATCTCAAATGTTAGATCTGAGTCATTTTCTCACAACTCGAAATCTCTTTTATGACCACATCCGTCAACAGTCCAAATTTAAGGTATCTTCGTATTGAGGTTCAAACCTAAAAAGCATTTAAGGGTACGCTTTTTTTATAAATTTCTTTCAGTTCCTTAGAAATAATTACTTCTTGGAATAGAATTTTAAGTTTCCCAAATCAGCTTGGTATCACTAACCCCCACCATTAGTTCCAATCGTTGCCGAATAAAACAGCAAAAGGACTGATTTATTGCATGTTATGTCAAACACGCAAAATAGTCGAATTTTCAGCAGAAAAAAAATTACCGATTCTATTACTTCCTGAAGAGATTCATGCAAATCTGCTAATAATCTTTTCCACGTTGCTGATAATTTGTTTTGTTTCACTTGACTTGGTATTTCATTTAGATATCGGAAAACCAATTTGCTGTTTTTTTCCTTGATTTTCAATGTAGTGATAGCTCCAACTATTAAGCAGAGATATGTGTTGGCTAAATTGAAAAATGTTCCCCATCTTTCCTGTTATGAATCACTATGCACCAAGCATTGTTATCTATTTCATATTGTTAGTAAAGCTAATATTTAGTAGTAGCCGGCGCATAAATCACCATGTTTGCTTTGAAAATATGTCTAAAGACAGGGTGCGTCTTAAACGTCGACACTCAATTTTGGCTACATTCACTTCTGCAAATTTCTTCTATTCCGGCGTATGAGAATTGTTTTCGTTATTTTCTTGCGGGGTGTGGGGATGTTACAGTTACGTAGATATCAGGGAATGTGCTATCGCCAACGATCACTCCTGGATTCGTTTGATCTTTTTAATTTTTCTGAACGACTTTTAATTGTGTAAAATTTCTACTGATAAATTTTTCTTAAATTTGTTGTTGGCAAGTTATGGTTCAAAAACATTGTCTGCATTGCTATAACATAACATACAATTTACGTATGATTCCCAAGTAAGAAAAAATAAGAAATCTGAAATCAGGACCTAAAAATTCAATTAACAGATTAAATATAATTTCTAAGACTTATATGTTGATAAGATTAGTTAAAAAGTGTGGCATTAGTAAAACCTTGGCTGGTACCGATAACAATTGGTTTTAGCAGGATTCAAATGAGGATTTAGAAGACCTTTGAAATTACAGTTTACTTTGTTTTCGAGATGAGTCTGGGTTTTGACGAAGAAGATTAAAATGTGTTATTTCCTAAACATATAGATTGGACATTTTCAGAAATTATTATTTTGTACTTGTATCACATTATATTTAAAAGTGTAAATTCATTATCATGAACAATAATAAAGTTTTATCTTTTAAAAATTTGTATAAAAAAGTAGGTAAGTCTTATATACCGACAAATACGGTAATCATTATTAATACTTTTCATTGTGATTAGCGTGAAACATAAAGTGATAGGGAAGTACATTAAGAGGAATCATAGAAAAACCAAAACAACAGAATCAAATTTAATGAGTGTTTTTAAAGCGCATAAGAATTTTCAGAAACTATATTAAGAATGGCATTTAATTGGAATGCATACGTAAACGGAATCTAAATTCTGAGTAGAATCCAGTTCTCCATGGGTATATATAGTATTAATATTTCATTTCACAGAAAGATAGAAATACTGTGCGGACATCATATATTCTTATGTTTTTTTCACGGGCTTTATATAATGAGAAAAATAGTAGTGTGCTTCTTGATATTTTTGGTTGTTAAATACTTTCTTAGTGTTTTCTGCAGTGACCGAAACCGTACAGGTGAAAATTTGTCCCATTTAAATATTTAATGGACATGAAAATCAAAAAAATTATGAAATCTTATTAAATTTTAAACTTTTTCACCAAGTTAAACAAACTTATTGTTTAGCGATCATTATTTTATTCACAAGGGCTGATATGATAAGAATTTGCAGTTTTAAATGAATTCCAAACTTCTACAAACATCCATGTTTAAGATGCGAACAGAACCTATGACCTGTAGTGAACTGAAGTCATGACAGACAGACAGAAGAACATAGAGTATATGACACTTTTATCAAAGTTTTACCTAAGTTTACTAACTACTTTTGAAAGTTCCTTAGCAAAGTGGAATACAAAGACTTTATTCATATTTTGTTTCAACTTTTAAGGACTATAAAAAAAGTATTTTAACTTTTGTCATTCGAATTTGATGTACGATTACAAATTTCGCAAAAACAACGGACCATCTTAGTATAAATAGGTAAATTCATATTATCCATGTAGAAATGTGGATGGCAAAAAAAAAATCGAAATTTTATGATTGCGTTGAATAGAATATAAACAAAATTACAATCTTATCGCATAACAGTAGTAAATGATCTGTTATTATCCTGCACTCACAACACATTTATGATTCGATATTGCCCCGAAAAACGAAACTTGTTTATTTATGATATTCACGTCCATTCGTCAAATGTGTTCTGCATGACGAAATCGCCTGCATTGGAGAGCAGCTCTGGAAAAGTGAAATCCATCATCTCTTCTTGAAGGAATTATTAAAGGGTCAAGGATAGGAGGGTCGTCTCCTGTTGCAGAAATCTCGGGGTCAGTTCCATGGATTCATTCATACGCTACTTAGTTGAGTGTGGAAGGACACTTTCAATGATTTCTTGTGGTGAATTATGGGTTGAGATTACATATTTAATGAATATATTACTTAATAAATTTAACCTAACCGTATAAATTGATGATGTATATATATATTTAATATTTTAACTTTTAATTGTCTTATATTTTTCATTATTCTTTTGTATACTTTGTTGCTATCGCAGCTTTAGCACACACAGCTTGGAGTTAACTTTATTTTATTTATTTCAATTTCCGAACTTTAATTTTTATTTACTTTCCATTTTTCTAAAGTTTATTTGTTTTCGCTTCTTTACTATAAGACAAAAATTTTACAAATTAAAAAAAAATTTTAAAAAGTAAAAAAAATTTGTAAGTAGTTATTATTTGTTAAATTTATAATTAATTATTTTTACGTGAACTTCATGTCACGTTTTGATTCGTTTTGCGAAAAAGGTTTATTGTTGTTTAAATGTCTTGGGTTCTGAATGATCCTACGGCTGCGAATATGCGATCAACTTCGATTATTTCTGCTATTTTTGATGACGTTGCACCCGTGAGAGGTGCATTCTTAACATCAAAAATACCTAAACGGAATCGACTAAACCATAATTGCATGAAACTGGCGGTTACAGTATCGGAACCACAAACATCATTCACAATATTAGCTGCCTGGCTTACATTTTCACCTTTATCAAAAGAAGACTTTAAAATATACCGAATTTTTTTCTAGGTTGACTTCCATTTTTAACAACCTCTAACTCACAACCGAATGGACCAAACAAAAAACACCATGCCAATTATCTTAGTGCGAAATATCATTTTTCCAACAAGCATAAATGTGAGGTTGTTTTATCGATAGTTAAGATATCGATGATTACAGCCATTTATCAAAAACATAAGAGATTTATTTTACCCCAATCTAATACATAAGTTATCAGAAAAAATTTTCAGAGTCTCTCAATTTACCCCATATACTGGAGTAAATTTGAAAACAATAATTTTAGCAATTTTTTTTAAAACCTTGCTTTTTTATATGTGAGTGCTATCCTTCATAAAATAGAAAAGGTTTAAAAAATTAGTGAAGACTCTCTCGTTTTACTCATATACTGTAGTCGATTTTTAGCTTGAAAATTTTTTATTGTCAACAAATAGCTTAAAGCTTTTCTACATGAGAATCCTTATTTCAACCTTTTTACAGAACACTCCAATACAAAATAATAGGTAAAGGAATTTTAGCTGTAATTCAGTTCCCATATATTCTTAAACGGTAAGTTTCTAATAAACCATTGAATAAAATGTTAATTACTTATATTGTCTTCTACGAGATAGCAGACTGTTTATGTATTATATTGGATTCACAGTACTAAGTCTCATAAAAAAGACCTCTTTATCGAAAAGCATTTTATTATTAACTATTAAACCGCATAACCAACCACCATCTTGCCTAAGAAGTGGTAAGATGTATAATATGGTTTATCACCATGTTTAAGTTACTTTTAAAGACTCATCTATGTATCAAAATTTTTCCTTATTTAAGAATTTCGTCATGACACTTTTACACTTTAACCATTTTCAAAATAATTGCATTTGCTCAATGCAATTATACTTATCATACCTTTGAAATTCCTCCTCTTTTCGTCGGATTTTTTTCAATAATCCTTTCTGTTCGCAGTTCCAGGATGAGATGATGACCTCGGCCATGTTTGCTTGCAACGTTTCTTAAATCCACTTTAAAACTCATACATGCAAAAATTAGTACTCGTGTGCAAACTGTGAAACCACAAGGAAATCAATCCCCTTTTCTCTAGCTTTACCGATGTTTATTAAGAGCTTTTCTTTAATAATCACTAAGTTATTTCATAATAAAAATGTGTGTACTACAACTCTAGAAGCACTTTATTTCATCTACCAAGATACAAACATCACTCTGGTCGACATATTAAGATATGTAAGTATGAATAATGAAAAAAACCAAAATTTTCAATGTATTTAAGAGATGCTTTTTTCTTTATGCCTTACGACAATTGCAAACTACAATATAAATAGGAGTCTAGAATACATCCATAAATGTAGAGCAGGATATTGCGTTTTAATTTCAGATTTTATAATAATAGATAAGAATTTCCGTGTCGAACTGATACATTTTATAAGTTGAGAAATTCTTTTAATTGGAATATTTTGCTGAGATCAGTTCTATAAGATTGTGTTAATAAATGTCCATTTGTAGAAAAAATTTATTTTTTACTTGTTAATTTTTAAATATAAGAAAAATGTATTTTTTTTAATTAAAATACTTTTATGACGACATTTTACTCAATAAATATTACCGACTGTAACATATTTTTAAACAATAGGATACGTTTTTCATAAAAAAAAAATAAATACAATAATCATTGAAAGAGATATGATTTACAATTAAGTAAGGCAATATTAACAAATTTTGTCTATTAAATAAAAAAATTTATACATGAAAATTGTACTCTCTTTTTTTCTATTATCAAATCAAACAAAATAATGAATAAATCTCAATATTATATAGGTTACGGTGCCTAATCTGCCGTAATAACCCAGACGGACATACCCTAGAAGATAGGTCCATGCAAAGAAAGTCTTACTCACATACATGACACACTCGCATTAAGAGATCGCAAAAAATGCGTAAGGGATCAATTAAAGAAATCAAGGGTGTGGGCAGGTTGTAGCAGGACTCGAAAAGGAAAAAATGCTCGGCAGTCAGAGGAGTGGGTATTCCCCGTTTTGTCTCGAGGAGATTATCGTTATGACCGATATTCGATTATGCACTAAGACAGTAGACGTCTGGGGTCGGCGCGGGCCCTCGGGCACTTGCCCCATACGCCTGTCACATTAAAGCGTTTCGTTTTATTTCCCAACCCTTTGCAGTCTTCGTTTTCAATTAGGAGGAGTTGGTCATTCAGTCCTCCCCGCGTTGGTTGTAAGGTTAATTTTTTCATTGAAGACTTCCGTCTCAGTGGGTCAGGATGAGTTGGCTTGCGAAAATACGAGGCGTTCGTTCCGGTTACAGTGAAGAGCGGCTTATTTTAGAAGCCGTTTGTCATTAATCTGCGGTATTTGTTTACAAGGACTTATTCTAGTGCATGCCAAAGATTTGTATGATCATTAAACAAAGATTAAACCTCAAAAAATTCCCTACAGCTTTAATGCTCATCAATAAAATTAATCTCTTTATTGAAAGCTATTCACATTGTTCCAAATTTATTTTTGAAAAAATTGCATAAAATCATATAAATCGACCTGCTTCGAGTGTGTCACATGAGAGGATTATATAAAGGTTAAAAATGATTCACATAATTCATTTCAGCAATAAAGTGTATTTTCAGGATTCGATTAATATTTTCATTGAATATGTGTGTGTTTTGGGTGTGTGTCATATTTTTAAATTATTCTTAATTGAATAGCATAAAAATACGTAAATTAGCTGAGAAATATTGAATTCTACAGAACTTTTAAAATCTGTGAATGATAATCTGGTCAGACATCGCGAACCCATTATATGCCACATTCGAGAGTGAATTTTTCTCCCAACCAGAGGGAATGATTAGCACTCTGCCCTTCGGTTCAACAGTTCATGGATTCGAATCCTACCTTGGACTCAGAGGATTGCAGTGATTCGGGATCCATTGTAAATTAGATGTCTCGATCTAATTAGCCCTTTTTTAAAAAATAACTGCTGAGTGACAAGTATAATTTATTATAAAAACAAAATAAAATTTTTTAAAACATAATCAAAAATTTTATAATTGATTTAAAAATTTAAAGTATATAAGTTCTAAGCGTTTGTCTTAAAATAAGGATTTAAAAATATTATAAAAATATTTTGATCTTTTTTAATTAAAATAAAAATAGCACACGCACATATAAAAATCAAAAGATTTTCTTTTATATTTAATAACAAATTATTTTAAAAGTAATAAATTCACAAATGTTCAGTTTTCGATTCCAGCTTGAGCTTAAAAATTATTTTCAAAAAAATTTAAGTAATAATAAACTTTAAATAATAAACGCAAATTAATATTATATCATGTACAGGAAATTTTTCGAATAAATATAATGAAAAAATCATCTCAGAATAAAAAAAAAACTAAAATTTAGGATTATTAAAAATAATTCCTGATTAGAATAGTATAAGGAATCATTAAAAATAAGTTTAGCTGATTAAAATCTGATAAGTGCATTTTATAGAAAAATTTTTCATTGCAAAATAATAAGAAATAATGATATATAAAGACAATGAAATTCGATTTATGATTAGAAATTTCAATCTGATATCTTTCCTACCCTTAAATCTTTATTTTGAAATGTGGGTGCGACGATTTAAATCATATTTGCTCTTTGTAAAATGCACAAATTTAAAATCAGTTCTATTTGTGATCTAATGAACGAAACTGAAATTGGTTCTGTTATAAGAAAGCTTCGGCCAAGAACTTCCTTCCTTGGTGAATTCCTATTTAACCCATCATAGTTTGTCATTCGCAGAAGATACATGGATGTCAAAATATTCCACATTACCTTCAATAATTTAGAACTTCATGAAATATAAAAGTTCGGTAAGTAAGTTCTAAAAAGGTATTAGGAATAGCAAATCCTGGATTCAGTCCCAGAAATTGCTAAATATTCAGTTCAGTTTGGTTTGTTTGACACTCTACAGTCGTCTTTTGTACAGGTGGGTTGATTCGACTTACAGCTGAAACCAAATGCCAAATCTCTACATCCATCCATTTCTATGGTGGAAAATAAATCTCCCGATGTCTAAAATAGATTAGAATGCAAAGCAATCAATAATCTGATATGGACGATTTCAAAAAAAAAGTAGGCACTTTCATCAACCCCTCATAATACCTGAAAGTTATTAAGTACTTTCTTCACGTGATATGCTTAAACTGTATCATAGATTATTTCTAAGTCACAGAAACTGCAAAGATTTATTTCAAATTTCGTACGTTAACAACAAATTCATAACTTTCTTTCTTTTTAAATTTGATGATTGGGTAAATAAAATGCTTTGATCGAACCAATGACCTTCATTATAACAAAACCCCACATTTACCAACAGATATGGAGGCTTTTAGAAAGAAAGAACTCATTGTCATTACTTTGTTTGATTATTTTATAGCATTTAGAAGCAGTCTCCACGTATTATTTAATAAGTTGTACCATAGGTCTTCTTTAGACTAATTTCTTAGGTAATATTAAAGTTGAAAACAAATTAATTTCTGTTATCACTCATTATTAACATTACTTGAAACCATGTCAATTTATGTCTAAATTGGCTAAATGCCACATCTGAAATACTTTGCGAATTGATATCGTTCTTAAGTTTCAGATGACCTTGAAATAAAGTCAGTGGAATAAAGTCTTTTCATTCACAACCGATTCAATTAATTCAAAACGAATTATTACTATAAAAGTACAATAAAGATAATGATGTGTCATCAGGTTTCTTTCATCTCTACAAGACGCCATCCTCTCAGACTTGACCTTGATCAATAAATACGGAAGCAATGAATTCGCTTGACAGCAGTTTGCGGCTTTACACGGAGAATAGTACATTTCCAAATACGTAATATTCTTAACAATACATTCATAATGAATTGTATTCGAATGATATTTTAATTTCCGCTGTGGCTGTAAATAAGTACACTATTAAAACTATTGTATTTCGTAAAAGATGTTGAGTAATCTGCGATAATTATAACTGCTTTAATCTCTAAAATAAAAAAGATGCAAGGAAAAGAGACAAATTTTATTCATCAAAGAGACGTTCATAGCTTTTTTTACATGCTATTGTTCATAGGAAGTTTTCATTTTGTATTTTTCATCGCTTTATTCAAAAATGTAATTCTCAAGTGTGGGTTAATTTTTAAAATCCACTTTATTCCAATTAAAATTTTTCCATAAAAACTAAAGATTCCAAAGATGACAATTTTCTTGTTATTATTTCAATGCTTCAGTCAGAATATAATTAACTTATATATATATATATATATATATATATATATATATATATATTCCTCAGTCAATATCTTCATCTATGTTTAAAATAATGAATAAATATTCGATGGAAAAATGAATGTTGCGAAAATATTGTCTAATTGTGTTTGCTTCACTAGAAGAAACACTTTCGTTGTTAAGAACGATATGAAGACGGTATAACCGAACATTTCTTCAGAGCGCTTCCAATAATTTATTCAATCGATTGACAAGTTTGGAATTATCAATCAATAGACGACTCATTAGTCCACGATTATTGAATTGCTTATTTACTCCAGAAAATGTTTCTAAGTATATAACTAAGGGAAAGTACTATAAACATGAGGATGAATTAGATATTCTTGTATTAATTAAGAGAAATTTTAAAAATAAAGATTCAAGCACTTTTACTCAAAATACAAAGTTCGATTTTGTTCTTATTTTCGACTTTCTTAAAAAAAACTGTGATATATATATGATCAAATAAATTAATTAACCCTTTAATTTATAACAGAAACAATATTAAGAGTCATAGCAGATCAATGCAAACATTTTTTTTTTACATATAAAGCTCTAGAATTAGAGACACAGTATAATTGTAGATGATACAAAAGAACAAAAAGTTTAATATAAGCTCAGGAAACGTTCAATCATTGAAATTTGCAAAAATATTTATAAACACCAAATTGGGCAGAAAGTAGAACAATGAGTATAGAGATTTATTAGACAGAATTTTTTCTGGTACTTTTCCGATATCCGTGCGCAAGCGAAAAATTGCCAAATAATGTAGAATTCCTCTAAATTTCTTACAACCATGAGTAGAATATTCGTTTGGGACCATGTGCACTATTCTATGAATCCATTCAAAACAAATTTAAGTTCTTCCATCATAATTTTTGTTTTAAAAACTGATGAAAATGTGGGATGTTTAAACTTTTTTATTTACAATTCATTTGTGATAACTGAATTTGTTTTGCTTGCTATTAATTAATATTCTTAAAGTTTAACGTTTTCGACTTTTATTCTGGTAACTGTTTTGTCATTCTCTTCGCTTGGTTCGAGTTTGGTTTACAATTGGCGACATTTGTGCCCATTTAACAGAAGAGTACCGTTTTTCTATAGGTGGAAAAGATGCAAGTTTTCAACATGTACAACCGTCTACGCTTCTTATACCAAATAAACTTTACTTATCCTTGTGTTTGTCAATGGGTAAATTCCATATATTTGATTTACATGTTCTTCAATTTCCGGCATATGGGAATGAGTTTATTATTTCAAACTAAACTACATGAAAATACCCTATAGTCATCAATAGATCTTCGCTAAGTTAGGATGGAGTGAACAACGCCAATTTGGATGCTACAAACACGCTGTGCTAGGCATGGCATTGCAACATAAACTCCTTAAATTAGATGCATATATCCATATTTCTTCTTTCGTGTAATCAGAATAGTTGCAAATTACGTAATAACTTCTGTTAATCTGAAAATTTCACTGGTGAATTGTGGCCACTGCTTTTACTTCCGCCACACAATTGGAGTATTAGTTTTGACAGAAATTAGTTTTTCATGACGGCGCTGCTTTCTCAACTACTTCAGAATAACGTATTATTCTACGCTTACATCTATAAAGTGTAAAAAATACCTGTTCTACTTGTTATTGATATTCTCGCGCTCAACGCCCCTTTTCATAAACAACTTTGTGATTTACAACTACTAAACGCTGTTTGTGGTGCACTGCTTAATGAAAACTTTCCCCTTTTTAAGGCCAAGTGACTTCTCTAAATCTATCGCCAATTCAAAGAAACACTTCTTACATACCAGACTGATTGTGTATAATGTTCTGTTTAATTTGTCAACGTAAATTGTTGTCCAAACGAAATTAATTTCTCGACACTTAAGCTTTAGTCACAGCCTTATTTGAAATTTTGTGGTAGTTCTTTTGATTTTTCTAGAGCATCAGTGGTTTATTATTTTAATAAATTTTTTCTGTAAGGAACAAGTGTTCTGTATTTGCAGTACGTGATCCATTCTCTCGCTTAACCTAAAAAATGCTCAGTTCTTTGAACTCTTGATTTTAAAAGCGAATTTACTCAGCCTCATGCAACTCTAATAAAGCACGCAGAGACAATATAGGCAACTATATTTTCCCTTCTAAGTGTACCATTTTCATCTCCATTTAAAAAGCTCCCACATATAATACACTACCAATTTCTCAATTCAATATTGAGCCTCTTTTATTTTTAATCAGAAACTAAAAGCACCATAAAAATTCATTGAAGTATGACCAATGGGCATTCAAAACATTAAATGGAATAGTAGGCCAAAATTCTCTTCGTTCTTTCAGATATTAGCCCAGCATGGAAACTAAATTCTGGGAAAACAGATTGTACTTGGTTTTATAGGGATCGTAAAAAGTGTTCATCGAAATGCAAAGAAAAATTAATTGTGTTTATTTAGTTGATCCCCCAAGCGGAACTTTGCGATTATTCCAACTTGCTGAATATTCACGGATTTCATACTATTACTCTTATGCGATAGAATGACTGGTAGAACTGCGCAGAGAAATGTTCGATTGCCAGAAGGAATGTTTATTTATTTACTCGAGTTACTGCGATTGTTATGATCAGAGAAATAAATTACTCGCTACTCAAGAAGATATATGAAGACTTCCATTCTATTTTCGTTCAGACGGGGAATTAAATAACATCAATATCAAAAAAAAGAAAAGAAGCAGCAGAATTCGTTTCAAAAATTTCTCTTTTGTCATCAATGAATCACCATCTCATATTGCTTTGCGATTAGCAAAAATCTTAAGTTGGTTGATCCATAAGCAGTTTTAATCAGCTTCCATATTTTACCATCTTAGTTATATTTAAGGTTATTGTTATATTTGCATTTTTCTGTCCCTAAAACTGCTGAAACAGTCAATCACTTCGTATATTCGAATTACCATTTGGTGACATGGTACATTATTTGCCAAATCACGTTACTCTTGCTAAAAGATATGGAACCTGTATTGATCCGAGCATTGTCCTTTTCAGTATCTGGCTGGTTCTGTATCAGTAATTTTAACATGGAATGTTAAAATAAATAGATTGCAGTATTTGTACCTAATGCTATAATAATGGAACCAAAATTTACAAACTTATTGCAAATACCATTGATAAAAAAACCAATGTCTGCAAAATTAAATACAAATTGTAGTAATGAATTATATACGATTCCTGTTTTTTTCCAATAATTTTATTTGACAAGAAATAAGATCTTAAACAATAAATCTAAAAATGTAAAATAATTTGGATCAGAAAAAGTCATCTGATATTATTAGATACTTATCAAAATTACTTTTTCGCAATTCAAAATCAGGATAAATAACGGTAACTAATAAAAGGCTGGCCGCCTACTCTGTCTAGTGGTTAGCGTGTCTGATTGCGGATAGGGAGGTCTAGGTTCGAATCCCGGTTTGGGCATGGATGTATTTTCTCTCGCTTCTGTATTTGTCCTTTCCTTGTATGAATGGGTTGTGAATGGTTGCCTATCCTATAAACGGGTTCCTATGGCATGTGTGTACTGAGGAAGTCGGACTCCTCACCCAATTGCTGTTCAGTTGAAAGGCTGGCACTTGACAGGTTCAGGTTCTGGCTGGCACTCGACAAAAAAATAAATAAATAAATAAAAGTCTGAGAAATTAATTTAATGAACAAAACTTTTAAGGCATTCACACGTAAAAATTATAAGTTATGGACCACGTTAAACCTAACAAATACTTCATTATTATGTTATCGGGAAGCATTATTATAAATGTTTGAAGATCAATAACACAATTCCAAGATAAGCCTAACGCCCTTGCCCTAATTTCTACCGATGTTAAAAAAAGAAATGCAGATATCTCCAATTTATTGAAACAGATAAAAATGTTATCACGAAAAAGATTACAATATTTTTCCTGCAAATATGATAAGTGATTGGTATTATTAAAACTGTCAAATATAGCCAGTAAGAATGTTAAATTAAATCGAAATACAGGATTAAACAAATGCAAAATTTGTGATATTATTTTGGGTCATTTTTCACTTTATATTGATTTTGCATGATATAAGATGCTTTTTTTGCATCAATCGATTGCATGTGAATTTGCTAATTTACAATTTCTTTTATGGTAAATTAGCAATAAAACATGTCCCCGTAATCTATGATGGTTATTTTGTGTGTCTAAAATTATGTGTTTTATTTACAATTTACAATAAAATAAACTCATGTTTTTATTAAACTAATAAACAAAGCACTCTTAGCCTTTATGCTTATTTATGACTTACATTCCTTATTTATGATATATTAAACTGTAAATAAAATTTAATGTATTTTAATTAAAACGACAAAGAGCTAAATAACAATAATTTTCTTTTGCTTAAGGTAATACTGTACCTTCTTAATAACATAATTAAATCTATACAAAGGTACAAATACAAATAAAGTTTAAAGAAAACAAAAATATAGGAATATTCTTACGCTACAATATTTAAAACAGAAAGAAATTTACATAATTTCATACGAACTTAAAAAAAACGATGCGTTAGAGAAACGGATATGCTCTAAATAATATTTATGAGAATTTTTGCTCTAAATAACATTTATGCACTTAGAAATAACAATTATGTTGTTGTTGTTAATACAATAATAACAATAATGGAAATAATAATAGTTATTACAGAAAGTGCCAAGCCTGCATTCTAGAACTCGAGGATAGTTGACCAGATATCACAGCAATTTTAAGACTCAACAGTGGCCATCTTAAGGATTAATTTTTATCTCCCGCAGAAAAGTTTTTCCAACCTGCAACAATTGTCATCAAAAACCGTCCTCTCCAGGGCATGTCCTATACTGCCTGGGTCTAAGTTTAGAGCACCTAATATCATCTCCACTTCTAATGAACGACTTTCAAAGAATACATGGGCTCAAGGAACATATCTAGCTGTTGCTAGACCATGAAGGATTAGTAAAACCAACAGAAATAACAATTCAACCCAAGATTTGTGATGGGATAAAACTCGGCGAATTTTTAGATGTGCGAACTTATTTTCAAAATTATCAAATTACATGGATTTTTCTTAGTTATAAATACGTTTCAATGAGAGTAGCTGCAAAAAAAAAATAATAATAATAAAAATTTTAAAAAAATTACTGTCTTTTGTTAATGAATTTTTAAACGAATCGAATTTACAAATATATTCAATAATTTATATTCTTGAAAATGAGAAACTGCAGATAAATTATATCTGTAAAATAAATTTGTTGTTAGAATCAAAAGAACACACACAAATTAAATATATCTTGAAAAGGAAAACCATTTTATTTAGAATACGTTTATATATAATTGAAAAATCATAATATATATATAGAATATTTTATAGAAAATTTTTTGTAATTATTGAGGAATTTTCGTAATTACTAATGACTTACTTAATAGTAAAGCCTATTACACAAAAAGTATTGTTGGTAATTTCCATTCCAGTCTGACGAATTCAGACCAGATCCGTGAATCTCCTGACCTTTAAAAAGTCAAAGGCAAGAAGAGGGGAAGAATATTAATTTCTTCCCAAAGGAGATTTAAATATTCCAAGATGTATTTAAGAGAAGCTAGGTGTTGGTGGTTATTTTGGGCAAAGAACACCCCCATCCTCAGAAAATGCTAAACATTTCAAGTGGCTGATAACCTTCTTTTCCCAATTTATCACCCATACATAAACTGTCGCTTTAATCCAATACTATTAATTCAGTACATATTAATGAATTTTTTAACTCGATCGACATAATACAATCAGAAATAGAGCTGCGAATAAATAAATCCGAAGTTATAACAAATGCTGTAATAAATATGATGAGATTGTGTTTAAATTGAAACAAGCTATTTATTCCAATAAGTTCCCAATACTTGAAAGTAACGTCCTCTATTCAAAGCATTGGCAACATTGAGTTGATACAAAAATGTGGATATTTTTGGTTCTATAAGTATTATTACACTGCTTTGGTTAAAAGTTCATTTGGAAATTACAATTAAGGATACGGAACATCAAAAAATGCAAATTTCCTTCTCCCAATAAGTAATAAGAATGCTTATATAAGTGATCTGATTTCATCACGTTTTTGATTCGTGTGTCTGTTAATTCGAGATCTCCTTTAATCGCCTTAGCGTTAAATTTGGCACACAAGACGGTGATACGATAAATAGGAAACAAATGTTTTTCCTCAAACATACTGACCGAAGCACGAAGTAAACAAAGGAGTCGGATACCCGCGGAATTGCTCCAGGAAAAAAAGAAAAAGTTCACTGAACCTTCGCCGTGATATACATTTTCTCGTAAGAACGGAACTCCAAATTACTCATTTAACAATTTTTGTTATATTGCAGACAACCGTAACGAACTGTTGAAAGTATTTCGAAAAACTTCCTTTTTTTTTTTAATTTTCTTCAAGCTTTTGAATAAAAATAGGTTTATTAGGCTAGATTTTTATTATTATCCGGCTTTTTGTTTACGGTTATTAGACTAAAAAAGCTAGCAGTTATTTTAAGATTGAATAAAAGATTTAAGTCAAATCACTTTGCTTTTCTTAAAACAATACATTGAACTATTTTCATAATATTTATCTTTTATTCAAGTTGCTTAAATAATTTCGGCATTTTAAAATATTATATATGTTTAGCAAATGTTTAAACAAAAACATACTAAGTGATTTGTTTATTTGTATTTAAAATTCCAAATATTTGGATTTAACTCCTTTAAATTTATTAACATTAGCTATTAAAACCTTCAATTTTTTAAGAGTTCTTTTACTATATAGAGTTTTTGTATAAATACATTAAAACTAGCCGTGTAAAAATGTCTATACTTAAAAGATAATAATTTTCATCATAAAATTATTCTATATTACATTTACGAAAATTACGAACAGAGTAGGTTATACTTTAATAAATTTATGCAAACATTAATTTGTCAAAATATAACCTCCTCGGTTCGTAATTTATTTTTAAAATAAAAAGTGACCTAAGTAATAGCGTTCATTTTCCGTCTTTATATATAAATATAGTAAAATTCTCCTAATCCAAACCACATTTTATTAGGACAATGAATTAATTTATGCCCGATCCTAGTTTATATAGCAGAAGTAACAGCTAAATGAGTTCATGTGGATTTGATTCTCACCTTTGAGGTCACAAAAAGTGATCTCAAAGCGACAAACAAATAAAAATAAAGTTAACATCTATTTAATACAGTGGACATAAAAAAATTGGTTTTTTACCTTACAGTAATTTATATGTAAAACTAATGATAATAGCACCAATATTAACAGTTTTTATCTAAAATTTGTTTTACATATTACGAGATTTAGAATTTAAATCGCGATTTATTTGCACTCCGCCTTCCGATTCAGCAGGATATGGGCTCGATTCTGATTTCCCGGCTTGATGGCACTGGAATCTACTTTTAGTTTTAAGTCCATTCAAATCAAACCAACAGTTGAATGGTTAACACTCTATTCAAAACTTCAGGAGTTTGATTCCCATTTCTCTCTTGAAAATTCGTGGTGATTCGGAATCTATTCTAAATGGAAGATGCGAATTGAATAAGTTTTCATGTGCCAAATATGTCCAAAAAGTGACAGACAAAACCGTATTATAAAATACGAATTAGTGAGACCAAACTGTATGGGAAAGATAATAATATGCCACGTCCTGATTGTTATCCTTTTTATCAAATTGCATTTTTCTGCCGCATGCCATTAAACTTTTCGCTGAAAGTAACTTCCTTGTTGGTTGTTTTTGCTGTCTCGTCAGATTCTATCACGCTAACGACACACAAGCGGAGAGAATGAAGTGTTAATATACATTAAGTCCAAAGAGAAATTATTATTTCGAAATATGCACATCTGAAAATATTTTTAATTTCTTTTTGCCTTTTGGCATCACTTTGTGTCGACGATTGTTTGGTCCAGAACAATCATTTGACGTTAGTGTCAGATCCAAACTTGGTTATTATTTTGGAAATGGGAATGGTTGATCAAGATATGTGTCTTGATAAAAATGGATTTTACGTCACCGGAAGTAAAATTTAGTATTTAACAATGACAATCCATGATTTTATACCCACTTCCCGAGTAAAGTAATAAGAAATAGAGCAATCTAGTTGCAAATAAAATAAGACTGATGCTAATTTGTTCTCAGTTTATTTGAGATAAATTGAAGGGATAAAAGTGTCATTGTATGTAAAAGTGTATCAATTTACACGTGATTGTACTACATAAATACAGCAAAATAGAGAATTTTTTTGTTCTAGGGCCTACTATAACCTTGGTATGAAGAAATGACAGAAAAACGACTAGTTTTTCCTTTTTAGATAACTTTTTTATTAAGGATATTTATTATATTTATCATACTTATTATTAACTTTATTAATGATTTTATAATTAATAATATTTTAGCTGAGACTCTTTGGCTTGTCTTATGTGACAACAAATTTGAAAGCACAAGTTCTCAATGATCATACAGAAATTAATACATGAGTTTCTTCGTCTAAATTTTAAGAAAAATTTACATCAATAAAAATGTATTGTGAAATTGAATTTAGTATGAATTGTTTAACACCACTTGTAATGGATTTGAAATTTTATTTATCGAAGTTAGTGGTAAAGTTTGCACTTCGGATGATTTTTTATTCACAGAAAAAAATCCTTATTCAAGATTTAAAATAAATTTTTCAAAACTGTTCAGGTATACCTTGTGCAGAATGCAACCGAACTATAAAATAAAATACTCAATTAACAATTTAGATGACAATAGCTACCCTCAATCAGTAGCGGCTCTTCTATTCTCTATAAAATATCAAATAACCATCCTCCCTTGTTTCGATAGCAACTGGAATCAAACTCATAATCTTTTATTCGGAAGAGCCTTACGGGCAGCAACTTACTTTTGGTGAAATATGAAAACAGAAATGGCAATGGTGGAAAATTCAAAAACATAAAGGAGTTTTTCTGGAAGACCAGTTAGCTTGCCAGTGGAATGTGGAAAAATAAAAATAGATGAAAGGTACGAATAGTTAATAATAAATGATATTATTAACTGAGTATAAATTGTCAAAATAAAACATCACATATAAATATTTTTTTAACACAGAAACATTTTCTGAAGCAAAAATAAGAAATTATTCTCCTTCTGTAGATAGTTCCCTCATATTTCGTTGGAAATATAAACATAAAAATTTTTATTTCATCTGAAAATAAGAATTATAATATTATTGGCTAATCATAAACAATCAGCTTTAATTGAGATCAAATATTTCTTTTTATATTAGTTTGGGGAAAAAGAAATCCATTATTTTTACGTGAACTTTATGTAACTTCTTTTGGATTCACTTTGTAAAAAGGCTTAAAACAGCTTTCATGTAGATTTTTAGGTCTTGCGCGTTACGACTGCTGACATGCGGTTGACTTCGATCATTTTTGATATTTTATAGACATTTTCGACGATGCTGTATCCACATGCCACATCAAAAATACCCGAACGGAATCGACGAAACAAAAATTGTACGTAACTGGCTGTTACAGTCTTATATAGGACGATAAACACTTTTCACTATTTTAGCTAACCGGCTATCTTTTTCGCCGTTACAAGAGAAAAACGAAAATGTATCGAATTTTCTGTTTGTTGTCTTCCATTTTTAAAACCTTGTACTCGTAACTGAATGAATCAAACAAAAAACCGCAAGAGGATATTTTAGTGTCAAATGTCACCTTTCCAACGAGCATAAATCTGAAATTGTTTGATAGATACCTCACGAGATAGCGATTACTACAGACGTCTACCGAAAAAATAATGGATTACTTTTTCCCCAAACTAATATTTCCTTAATCTTCGATACTTTTTCAGAATCGTTGAATTTCATTTTCATTTTATTTGCGGCAAAAATGTGTTACTCGTTAATGTAACCTCTTATCTCTGATTGTGTAAATCTATTTCAATTGGATCTGTCACTATTTGTGATGGTTTCCTCTCGCACAAATCCCTTTTGGATAGTTGCCATGGAAACTTGATCCTTGGATTTTTCGAAACATATATTGAAATCTAAGAATACAGAAATCCTTTTTTTTCTTAGAATCAAATGTTTTCTTATTTTATAACGATATAGATATGCACGGTTTTTGATTTTTGTGGCTATTTTGAAAAATTGATTAGTAATTTTTTTAATATGAGAAGAGAATATGTAGTTTTTATAATGAGACAATTTCTGAAAAACTTTTATAAAATAAAACAAAATAAAAGATGTAGTTTTTACAGTCAAATGATCTGAGAGTTCAAATCACAGGTTAATTAATTACTTTCATTTTAACTTTACCGTGTTTAGGCATCTGCAGGAAGAAATTTTTTGTAACTAATCACATTTATCAAGCAAATATATTTCTTAAAAGTGCAGAAGTAACTTGATAAATCAGTTTTATTTCCTGTATAGAATGTTTCTGTATTCCTTTCATGGAATTTTTCTATACTCAATATTAAACTTTAATATTGCAAAAAAAATTTGGCAGCAAATAATAACATGACCAAAAACTTACAATTTAAAAAGTTTCTTATATTTATGTTTTTATTACAAATTCCTTCTGATGCTTCTTCGTAGAAATATGTAGTTAAAGAGTATATATGTGAAATTAATTATTTTTTAACCATTTGTGAAAGAATATTTATGCATGCTCTAAAATTACTCTCTCTTAAAATTCAAAATTATCGTTGCGATTACATTTAAATATTTTTATACTGGTGAAAAATTATAACATTTTTATGTTTTATGACAATTCTTTTTATGATTTGGATTCATAGAAATAGGTCTCCTAAAAATATAACTACCTGATATTACAAAAAGTATAAGAGAAATAAAATAATGACATTGTAAATAGAAGCTTTCTGTGTGGTATATTAATAAGACTTTATTCTTTAAAGTAGTAGATTTTGGGTTCGATCCCAGCCATGGTTGAATGAAAATTGCATAATTACCGAATACATATCTGTTAAATAGTTATTTAAGAGTTTCTTAGACCAGCTTTCCCACACATGATTACGTTTTCCTATCAATTAAATATTCTGTCAGAAAATAATGATATGTAGTAGTTATTTAAAAAAAAACTTACGATAATCTTCTATGTAAGATCATCTATGGTTGTTACACCAACATTCTTCCCCGTACTTATCCCATAGCAGTCCTCTATCAGTTTGACAGAAGCAGTTGGATTCGAATCCTAGTAATTTAGAAATAGGGCATAAGCAGAGGATTCTTCAATATTTGACCAGCCACCCCGAAGAGATGTATCATTTTCTTTGAGAACATTGCGACCAAGATCAATTTAGCGTGCCCCTGCCACTTTTAGTGAATACGGCAGATCATCCGTTAAATCGGGATTTGAACTCACTGCCTTCTTATAATGAGAACGATGCCCTAACCCACTTAGCCATAACGGCTTCATCCCATACGTGGTATCAAATAAGGAAATACTACATAATTGTGAATTCATATTCACGTGGAAATTACCTGTGAACCACATATTCATGTGTTGCAAGGGAGAAAACCCGAAAAAGTGCCCAACTCATCTATCCAATCCATCCAAAAACAGACAAACATGCATGTAGTAAATGCGTACTTTTCAGTGACCCAATATTAAATTGCAAAAGAGATCGAGCCTTAAACTTTCTTCTTTTAAGGCAGTCATCCTATTATAAATTCTACATATTTGTACGAACACTTATAACAGAATATGCATCAATTACCTATAAAAACACGCAAAAAAAATCATTACTCAGAATTAGATTTCCTTTTTTACTCATTCATAAAACACACACTCTACTATAATTTTCATAAATGTGTGTGAACTCCGAAATGTATGCTCGGTAAAACAATAAACAATAAAACTATGCAGTATTAACTAAATTGCTGTTTTTTTTCAAGGGCTTAGGCTGCCCGGTTTTTTTCAAGGGCTTAGGCTGCCCGGTTTTCACTGTCAGGGCTCATAAAGTTACTTTATTCTTATTTAACGACTCTGCTCTTGCAAGCGATTCAAGGGTTGAAGAACTAGTTTCCAAGATACTCGATCGTAAAATAATTCATAAATATTTGATAATTTATTTGAAGTAAAATGCACGAGATTTTATTGATCTATTTGTGTCTAATTAAAGTACGAAAAATGTTCGAATTGATTTCTCTATTAAACTGGAAATTATCTATCAAATTAAACTGGTTACTATAGGGACATTGCTGTGAAAACTGAGGGGTTTTTAACCTTTTTAAAAGTATAAAATATTGAAAAATTAGACTCAACGAGAAATTGTTTAGTTTGATTGTCACTGGTATTTATTTCGAAGACAAAACCACATAAAAATGTCATTTATAAAAATTTAAAGTTAACATATAGTTAAAAATTTTTGTTTTCTTTAACAATTATTTAAAGAAATTAAGTGTATGGTATAAAAAAAAATTATACTAGTTTGAAGAAGTAAATTAAATAAAAATTTAGACACCAATAAAAATCATTTGCCTGTGGATATTTACAGTAGTTTTTTGCGCGTGAATAAAGGAAAACAAATTTCAAAATTAGTTATTGATAATCAAAAATGTTTAATTTAAAGGTTATTTAAGGTAATCCTTATTTTGGACATAACTTCTAAAAAGTAATGCAAAACCTGATGACTTGCATAAAGATCGACTAAACAAAACAAAATAATTCAGACATAAAATTTTATTATTTTTTTCAATATTTTTATAAATAAGTTGATTTTATAAGTCAAATAAATGATATAATTTAATTTACGGGATGAAATGTATATTGGTTTCACGAAGAATTGTCGATAAATATTGGCGATAAAAGTTAATTTTTGGAAACCCTGGTATTTTTTCAAACTTTAACTAACGTAGTTTTAAGATTGCTATATTTTATTATTAACATTTCGGTGCCTAGATGGAAGTTAAAAAAATAATCATTACATAATTTTAATTATCATTGCATACTTTATTAATACATTGTTATAAATTTTGAAAAGCTTCATATATTTTACAAATTCTTGTGTTTGGCACACAAATATTGTAAACTCTAAATAAGTTGAGAATTTTTCAAATTAAAATTCAGTTGCGTTCAATGAATGATTTATTTTACTAATTCTTCTGTGTGTGTCAAGAACTTAAAAGTTTCGTTGATTTCATAAATTTCAAGAACTGTTGAGGAATCGAAATCACAACCATTTAACATATTCACGCTATTCTGTATCTGTTCTTTTATATATCTGTTCCTATAATATCCGTTAAAAAATTATACGATAAGTAATCTTGTAATAGTATATTTCCTTTCCAATTCGTTATTTCAATTACTGAGAATATCAAATTCACACTGATTTACATTTTATTTTGCATATGAAATCAAAACGAAATATAATATTCCATCTCACCGATAAATTGAACTATAGGAAACATATTTTTCTTAACTCAAAATTATTTATTCGAATATCATTGCAAGTTTTAATATGAGAAGTTAGAATTCATCACTCTTCAAGCAAACTATATTAAAAATATTATCTTTTTTAATTTCTTCTTTTTACATTAATTAGTATAAATGAAATTCAACTCAAAGTATATTATACTATAAGTATATTAAAAACGCTCATTATATAAATAATTAATCGCAAATTTAGTTAAAAATAATAATAACAATTTCCTAAATAAAACAGCAAAATTATACAAATTTAACGGAGTTGATTAATTTAATTTTGAAAATTTATTTCTTACATATATTTGAAGCATTAAAAAATTGATATACTGTTTGTGTATCTATTAATTATTAATAAATATCGATTTAATCTTTAATCAATGATGCATTATTAAGAATTCGGTTATTTTATAAAAAATTTGTTACACTAAATATGTCTGATTAATTCAGTGAATAATCTATGGAAAGCTTAATTTGCGTGAAATAAATTTTCATCGTTTCTAACATCTTTGGTTTCATTATTTTTATATTTAACTAAATAAAAATAATACATTAATTAAAACGTTTTAACTTAATTTAAAAAGAAGATAAAGAGCGATAAAATAAAAAAATTGAAATAAAAAAAATACATAATTTCTTTTCAGCATATAAGGCAGATTTTTAAAATTTAACACTGATTTAATATTTATTTAATCGTTTAAAGGTGAATTTAAAAACGAAAAACCTTATGATTTAAAAATTTATTTTATACAATACCTTTCTTTATAATTATCAGTTCAATAAAATTTTATTTAGAATATGTTGTACATAGAAATGATTATATGTAAAGTAATTTAACAAAGGGGAAAATATGTGATTCACAATTATAAATTAAAATATGAAAGTAGTAAATTTTCTGTGAAACATACTTTCTTGAAAGTCAGAAATAAATATTTAGTTCCATAAAAGAACAATTGCAAAGAACATTTTTTTGAACAGTACAAAAGGAATCATTCAATTTATCCACTAAATATGATATATTAAAATATTTGAAATTATTTAATCATCAATTTAAGCTACAATACAATATATTATGAAAACCACAACTATCAAATTCTCATAAAATAAAAACTTATATTAGACTTTTATAAAATCAAAATTTTTTTAAATATCAAAATCTAATAAATACTTTTATTAGATTTTGAGCATTGTTATTTCCCTACTATGTGATTATATGTCTTAATTAGTGATTTATGTATAACGTAAAATTGAAGTATATTATTATAATTTAATGCTAAAAAATGGCATTAAATAACCATTTTACTGAATAAATTTAATTGAATAAAATATAAATTACACTAAATATGGCTAATTAATAAAAATATCATTTTGCGCTTCTTCTAACAAATTACTTTTTCTTATGAATATATTGTAAATTAGTTTGATTATTTTATATTTACTTCTATAATTAAAATTGCACACTAAATATAAAAAAATTTCTAATTAATTTGTTTTTATTTTTTAATAAAATAATTCATATTCTCCTCAAATATTTTTAAAATAATTAAAAAATGTGATATTTTTAAATATTTAATAAAAATACCAATACAATTTTTATAATAATATATTTTGCTAACCATAGCAATAAAATGTCACTTTTTCAAATAGTAAACATTTCATCAAAACAGTAATTTTTTTATACTTTTAACAATAGTGCTTTTGTAGGAAAGTAACAAAAGTTTCTCATTCCTTTGTTTAATTGATTTTTTCAACTTACCACTATTGAAAATATCGAATTATTTTTATTTATTTAATGTAAAATTGTCCTTAATAATATCTCATTTCAGTTCATTGATTTTTAACAAAGTAAATTAGTATAATTAAAAACACTTATATTAAATTCATTTAATTATTTAAATATATCAATATTATAAAAACGCTACAAATATAAAGAGGTTTTCTGATTTAAAATATTAGTAAAACTATTATTTTTTAAAAGAGTAAATAAAATTTCCTATTATTTCATTTTATTAATTTTTCAGAAAACAATAAAACTGCTTCCATTAAAATATGATTTTATTGGCAATAATCCATTTTCTTTTATAATTAGTTATTACCATTATTTTATATTTTGTAATAAATTAACCGTAGGGTAATTTAATATTACTATTTTTATTATATTATTGTTAAATTCATTAATAAACTTAACATTCCTAAAATATAAAAAATAAAAAACAATCAAGATTTCTCTTAAATAATCAAAACATAGTAAAATCACTCATTCAAAAATTAATTTCTCAAAATTTTATGTGTGTGTGTGTTTCCGTTTTTTTATAATTTAAAATTACACAAAATGAAGCTGTAGAACATATAAAAAAAAATGTGTTATCCAATAAAAAGATATAAAAAAAAATATGAGAAACGTGAAAGCTGACTTACCACTAGAATAAAAGTTCCCAGAAATTCCGCCAAAGCCTCCCTGAGGATATCGCTTTTTATTTTCATGGAGTTGAGCTTCTCGTTGACTTTCTTCATTTTGGAGTGGATGGCTACGGCAAGAAAGGGCATAATGAGTATTCTTCAAAACGAATTATGATTTATGTGATAAAACTCACACAAACTATCTAATCTTTGATCTGAGTCAGAGAAGCGCAGCGCAACCTGCCTGCAAGAGGAAAAACTAAAACGGTAACTGAATTGCGAATCTGATCTCCACTATCTTTTTCTCCGATCCTCCCGGAATCAGATCACTTCGTCAGGTGGGCTCTCCTTTACCTGTGATCTGAGAACGAGACTAGCGCCATCTCGCGAATTTGAAGGTCGGAACTGTTTTCATTTTTTTGTACCGATTTTTTTTTTTTTTAATCTGATTTTTGTGTATAATCTAAAAAGCTGATTAGAAAAAGCAAAAAGAATTTTAAAAATTTAATCCGTATAACAAAAATTTCAAAGAATCACTATATTTTTATTTTTTTGCTTGAAAAAAATTCTTAATGTTAATCGGAAGGCAATTATTATTGAGTTTCAACTTAACGAATCCAAATTAAAGTAGGATTATTAGTGTGTGGTTTGAATAATATATACTTCTTAACTTAAGCTTGGTATTTATCTAATTTAACTTAACATCTAAATTACTCTTTTCTTTCCGTTAAAAACATGCCTGATTACCTCTTGTTGGATAAATTGGCATTATTTTTAATCATCAACTAATATCTAGTGAAATTCTAAACTGATTTTTGCCAAAATTTCGTAGCTAATTACTGATTACAGACAATTTATTGGTAAATAAGATCTTTCATTCAAAAATATCATTAGACTAGTGATTAGACTAAACCATAATATATAAGAACTATATATGTTCTAATAATATTTTATAAGATCATAATCTTAATACATTTATTATATAAATAAATCTTATTCAAGATTCATGACGCCATTTACCATAATTATATGAAACACAAATGCATATATATATATATATATATATATATATATATATATATATATATATATATATATATTTTGCTTTCAAATATCTGGGAATAATAAATATTAATGTATTCAAAAAAGTTATAAAATTTAGTAATAATTAACACCAGGAATAAAATGCTGAAAAGTATTTATGATATTAAAACTCCGATTTTAATATCTTGTGCTTTCATTTAATATTTGTAAGTAGAATTTGACTTCTTTTAATTTTAAAAGCTTGCAATTATTTTAAAGTTTTTTTTACATTTAACAAGTATGCTTTTGATAGCATTGTATATGAAAATGTTCTTAAAACAGATGAATAATGAATATTTTGAGCATCTTATGTGATAAATTAGTTTCCAAGTTTTAAAAAGCGTGCTCTTTGAATGATAGATTCAGGTGCCAATTTGAATTATTATTAAGCAAAAGTGGCCATTGTATTCGTGTTTTTCTTTTCTGTTATATATATATATATATATATATATATATATATATATATATATATATATATATATCCTAGTTTTGATAAATCAAATGCAATTTATTAATGATCAAATGTATACATTGCACATGTATACATTACATATGTCATTTTTATATAACATATGTACAAAACATAGATATACATAGTTGACGGTAGAATAAACATGCTTCTTCATTTATGATATTAAACAATATTGCAAACGAATTTCAATTGAACAATTATTTTGTAATTTCTAAATATCATCATGAAATGAATGATATTTGATGATTGATGGTGAAATTCATATTCTTGTGCTTGTAAATATACAAGATTTTTTTTTCTTATTTAGTGGAAGAACAAATAAATTTGATGATTTTCCAACTCTTGAAAACCCAAAGTACAGCTTTCCATGTTACAAGCATGAATTTATCAAATTTAATCAACATTCTTTCACATTCTTTCAATGTTTGTCCCTGTGCTTTGTTAATAGTCATTGCAAAGGCTAGTCGTACAGGAAACTGTAGACATTTGAATTCAAATGGAGAATCCATTGGTATCATGGGAATGTGTAGTAGTTGTATATGTTCACCTTCGTGTTTTCCATTTAAAATGGTTACCTCAACTGTGCTATTCATTAATTTTTTTTTACAGGTAACCTAGTCCTATTGCATAGTCACAGTGGATTTATATATTGTAGAAGATTGATTAGGTAAGCAATTTTCAAAGATGAAATATGCGTTGGCATTCCGGATTGATCCAATGAATTTGAAAATTCTATTGGATAATTAACTGATTCATCGTGATTGACAACAGTATTTATGAATTTATGTTATTTCTTTATCAGCTATTCATTTTGAATTGTGCAGTTTATTAAATTCACATCAATGTTTTTGGCTGCCACTATAGCACGCTCATTAACCCATCGATTATTTTTATAATTCTACGATACATTTGGAAACACTTTGGCAATCAATTCATCAGTGGATTTTACAATGCGACAAACTTTTCTGGTAACGTTATACAGTGTCTAGATTTGACCATTTCCATTTTACCATTCCCAATATTTAACAACTTTTTGCAAATCGTTCAGGAGATTCATCTTGTTGTAATTAAACACGCATATTGGTATTTAAAGATATTTTCTCCACATACCGCCATAACACTAATGATTTGAGATATGCATTCAATTCAACTGCTCGTATTGAACGTGATATAACTGGCAGAGTTTGTCGAAAATCACCATCTAGCAAAATGAGTGCACCATCAAAGAGGTGCTCATTTCTTCTCAAATCTCTTAATGTGCGATTGAGTGCTTCAAATGATTTTGTGTGCCATGGTGCATTCATCCCATATTATAAGCTAAAGAAAATAATTGAAAATATGTTTAAATAAAATGTATTTATAATTATTTTCTTCATGGGGAAATCAATAATATTTTTATTTATTCACGTATTGCTAATTCATTTTCGTATTAATAATTGCAGAAGTTTTTAGATTGCATTTTTGTATTTATTAGAATTTGCTGGCAAAATATTGAACTACAGAAGAATTAATGTTTTTTTTTTCTTTTTTGTAATTTAATTTGTTGAAATCTTTAAGGAAACATAATTTATGTATTTAAAATATTTTAAATTTTTATTTGTAATATTCAAACAATAATCGAGAAAAAATAAATAGAACGATAGAATATTTTACTTACCTTGTGATTTTCAATTTTATTACAACTGTTATTATGGGTATGCTATTTCTTACAGTTTAATTTGTTTTATAAAAGAAAATTCTTGAGTAAATTTCATGGGTAAAAATTTTATTTTTCAATTTATTCATGGTTATACTTTTAACAAATATTACTAATTAAATGTTATTTTGATAGTTGTTCGGGAGCACCTAAACCCAAAACTCTGATTTTAAAAAAAATAAAATTTCAAAAACCTTCCTAGGGATATACCTAATAATTTCCCACATTTTCAAGACGATTGATTGGTTTTTGAATCTATTGAATCTATCGAGTACAGACGGACAGACACACATTCATATATATATATATATATATATATATATATATATATATATCTGAGGGAGTGGGTTCTTGGGAATTTTCTTGGTTTCCTATCTGGAGACGGTATGGGATTACGGCCTACTATCTGTAGAAAAACCTCTCAAAGGCAGTAATACAAGATAATAATAAAATGTCTCACAATGAATTTTAATTATTAAATTATACGTTACGGTAGCTGAAAATTCAACATTCGGGGTTCAACATGGCCTGGGACCTCTTCTCTTTGTAGTAGAAATTCTTAAGTTCAGTTCCAGACATTATAGAATAAAAAATAATAGCTGTATGTTTTTGTTGTTACTTAGATTCTTGACGAAGCCAAGCCCACCCTTTAGGAGCCGGGCAAATGAAGTCAGAGAAAGCGTCTTTCGTTTTTGAATAGAGTACCCTCATATGAAGGTGGAAGAACGACTTTGGCTAATAGATGGCAGCACCATCTGGGACTTTCAATTTAGAGATTGAAGCCAGAAAAGACCCCCAGAGATATTAATTTGGAATAGGAACATGAAGGCCATTGCGACTCGACATATTTTACGTGACACAATCGCCATCAGTGACCACGATGGTCTTCGATTAAGCCGGTATTCGAACTCACTACCTTCCGATAATGAGAACGACGCCTAACCAACCTGGCCACCACGGCCTCCAATAGTTGTACTTTTTTCTGCATCTACTTTTGTAGATGTGCTTGGCATATTCGGTGGCTTGGTGCAGCAGCTGATAAGCCCACTTTGAAGTCGTAAAGCAAACAACATCTAATGAGCTCATTTGACACGTCCATGTCTCTCCGATATAAGTTACGATTGAAGAATGTGTGCGGGGGATCTGCTTTTATAACGACTGATATTTCTACTCTCGACTGTAGGGGTCTCAGCCACGTCATACGCTCATTTGCACACTTATTCTCACTTCATTCAATAGCACGCGAAAACAGCAAGAACTTTCCTGTTTATTTTGTATTTGAATCTTCTAACTTCATTCATGATTAGTATTAAATTGCATTTTTGCGCCCCTAGTTTATAATATTAATAGAAATACTAGTACCAGACACCAAATGAAAAGTCAACTTTAGCTACGTTTGGAAAAAAATTTGCGCTGTTATTTCTAAACAACACATTCAAGTTTGAATTTCTTGTCAAATCTCATCTTATCTTCTATATTATTGTACAAGGAGTGCAAACAACTTGCATTTTTTTACCTTAAGTTTATTTCTTTCAAGCAGCTGACATTTTATTAAACAGTCAATCCTTTGAAATCATAATTATTGATTCAGTATATTTTCCATTTCTTTCTGTGGGGATTACCTACTTTTAAAAGTGTCATTTTTCTGCCGAGATGATACAGATTCCGTATTTCAAATTCCATATAAGTACTTTGATTTAATTGTTTATCACATACTCTTTTCATATATAAGGTTTGTTAATGATTTACAATGATAATAAACATTAATGGTAACTTTTTATAAGAACAGAAACTTACGTAACTTGTTTGTTTCGCATGGCGCCAAACTAAACTAAATTAAACTCTGTGGCACGACAGCTAATTGGAGGGCAACACCTACAGTACCTACACCTACAGTTTTCCTGACCGAGGGCTCTGGGGTGCGCAGCATAGATCCCGGTTAGGTGGTCAACCTAACACGAAACCCAAACCCCTAATGCTTACCTCTCA
>JAPDSC010094997.1:0-30122 GCA_026290005.1 Latrodectus geometricus | reverse complement strand
GTACTCAGTTTTATCGACCCACTGAAGGGATGAAAGGCTGGGACGATCTTGCCCAGCTTGAGGACAGGCCTGTGCGTTGGGAAAGTGAAACGTTACCACCCCCTATCCCGTGCTTTTCACGTGCCACTAATATTTTATAAAGGCAGACAATCATCAGAAATAATAATGAACGGTACTTAGAATTAGTGAAAATTTGTCGAAATATTTTACTACACAACTTTTCATTTGCTCCCTCACACTCTTTTATAACACAATTCAACGATGCATAAGTTAATTCTTGATGATAAGAAATACGCTTTCCAAATTCATAAGATTCTATAAAAGAATGCGGAATCCTAAAAGGTTCGTCTTATGAACAAATATGTCTTTAGAAATATAACTTTAGAATATAACTTTAGACAAAATATAACTTTAGAATATTCTTCTTTAAAATTAAGAAACTCGTAGTCATTACACAATTTATATTAATTAATTAATATATTGTTCGAACTAAGAGATATAATTAATAAAATCCTATATGATTAATTTATGTGTGTACTTTATTATAATATAAATGGCATACATGATGGCGATATGATTATATAAATTATATATTGATAAATCAAATGATACAAATTTCTCTCTTAAAATATTGCTTAATTCTTTCACGCAATCAAATTAGTCATATCTCCATGTTCGCTGAATCACTAAAATAAGTACTATAAAATATAAATCATAAATATTTTTGATATTAGTCATTTGTTTATTTAAGAATTTTTTCACAATTCTGTAGCAGAGTAAATTTTATAATTATTCTAGTATTTTTATCAATATTCTCATTATGACCAATCCTTCTACTTATTTAAACTTATTTCATTTTAATTTATAAAAAAGATGTAAGGGGTAACTGCAATTTGCATAGAAATATAGAAATTTCTATCAATATTTAAATGGTTTAAAGAATTTATATTTTGATATAAAGACAAACAAATTTCCATAAAAACACTTAAATAACTGATAATCGTAACGGATCACATTTTAGTAGCTTAAAAACAGTTTTTATAAACTAATTTTAGCTTGTATTAAATTTATTGTCGCTTTTTTTACAACGTTAAAACTTTTACAAATGATATACATTTTAGAATACAAAATGATACAACTAATTATTTATCAAGATTTTAACTAATGAGTTTCTTGAAATATTACACAAACAAAGTAATATCATATATTCATTGTTTTAAAGGGTGTTTATTGTGAAATTAAATAGATGTAATTCATAGTTTTTAAAAATATTTTCATATTTATAAGTGGAAAAATATTTTTTGATATCTGTTAATATGATTAAATGGAATTCTACAAAGCTAATTTATCAGCATACATAAATTAGAAAATGAATAATATAAATAAGAAAACACTTTTCATAACAAATAAAAATATAAAATATTTAAATGTCAAAAATCTTATTCATATATATATATATATATATATATATATATATATATATATATATATAAATTAATTGGAAACTAGATATATTATTTTGAAATGATTGCATCATAAGAGCGCAGATAAAATTTTAATATATCTCAAGGAAACACTTAACAGAAATCAAAGTAAATTAGGAAAAACATTTTTTCCTGTGAGCTATTTTAATTAGCGCGCGCGAATTTTAATTAGTAAAAGTTAAAATAAAAAAAGGGATTAAAAAATAAATTAAATACTTTAAGTACCTCAACTTTTTAATTGAAATACAAGAAAAAACATTATAATGCTGAGTAAAAAAGAACTTTTTGAACGAAATTTTTATAATTGTTAAATCTTTGCTGTCAATACTGTGTTTTTCAGAATTGTATCGCAATATTAATTGATACTGCATGAATAATTTTAGGTTTCGGTTCAAATTCAACTAAGTAAACAAACAGGAAAAAATACCCAAACTTATATGATTGTGTATTATATTTTTAAATAAATTTGCATTGATTACATTTATATAAACATGCTTTAATTTTAGGTAATGATTTTTGTACTTAAGCCTCTGTACAATACAAGCAAAGTTGCAGCAAATGTTAGTAATAATATATTCAAGCTAAAAACTTTCAGAATTTTTTTTTCATTTTACTGTAACTATGTATAGAAAAAGGTTTAATTAATTTTTTATTTTAATATCGTACTTCAATGATCTTTTTTATTTTCTTTAATTATGGATAAACAACCATCTTTCTAAGGATATCAGAAAATAATTACTTGCGGAAATGAGATTTTTTTCTCGAGATATCTTTCATGCATAACAATTACTTGGCTAATAGAACTGCACTAATATTTATGTAAAAAATATGTCTTGTTAATTGAAACTGCAGAAGAAAGCTCCGCCTACATTGTTTTACATTTGCTGTTCCACAAGATATGTTTATTGTATACAAGTTTTAAACATTATCTAAACTGTATCTATAATTCCAACAAAATATTTAAATTCTTTTTATACTAAACATACCTACTTCCTAAAATTCAATAAAACTATAAAATTTTAATCAAATAATCTGAAGAAATCTTAGAATTGTTTAAAAAAAAAATATAATTTTATAGAATATACAAAACAATTATATCCAGATTTAAATTAGTTTTTTAAACTTTTCATAATGAAAATTTTAATGTTCTTATTGAATAAAAACACATCAACTTAAGCATTTTCTAAGAAAAAAATTTACTTAAAAATAATTTCATTTAAAGTAAATTCGACAATTTTAAGAGTTTCTTACATATTTTTTCTTCAGTTTTTGAATTTTAGTCTTGTTATTCTTATCTTGCCGTCAATAATCATAAATGATTTTGTTGCTTTTTAGCCAATATTTGGTTACAAAACTGATTTCTTTTCAATTGTAACTTTTCTAAATTCATCGTAAAATTTAAAACTTCGATTCTATTACTAAGCAATTAGGGTCAAATTTCTATGTTTTAAATAGCAGATTTTTGTTTTAATATTAATGTTAATTTGATGTTTTAAATAGCAGATTACGATTCAGAATTTAAAATATTAAATATTTTCATGAAATGATTTTTGGGCAAGAGCTTATGGCTTCAAGTAAATTTGCAGTCTGACATTTTCGAATTCATTGTTTTTTTAAAATGTTGCATGCAATCAAAAATTGTGTCTTCGTTTTTCTGAAAAGGGAAATTTATTTACATTGACTAAAAATTGTAGTCAATACATTGTATCATACATGAATAAAAATATACTAATAATTTCATTCGAATTATTAAAAATCATCTGTTTTAACTCTCATTAGTAAGGAATAAACCATATTTAACTTGCAAGATACCCATAAAAAATAAACGATAGGTGGTATAACTAGAAAACTTGAAACTTTTCAGTCCTGAAAGCTTGATGTAAATTTTTTTGAAACGAAACTTTCCTGAGCATTCAGACTGTCAGAAGCAAGATTATCAGAATGAAGTCATGAAATCTGAATCTTTACTTTTTCAATACTAAAAACGCTTTGAAATCTGCTCAAAAAAATATGCCATTCATTTTAATTAAAAGTGATTTAAGTATGGACATTAAAAACTTTATTATTTCATGGAATTTAAAAAGCACTAAAAAAGAAAAATAGGTAAACTTCTCTAAAAATTTTTTTAAATTCTCTTTTATCTTAAAACACAGCATGAAAATTTATTTCTAAGAATGAAAATTATTAAATTATAATTAAAACTTTCATCTGTGAGCCATAACTCTGAAAAGAACGTGTCATAGTTTGGTCAATCATTTTGTTTGATAAAAAAAAGAATTGAACAAGTAAAAGTTTATAGTAATCAATGGAGTTTAGACTGTATTGAAAAAAAAATTATTAATAGATTCCCCAAGAATTTATAACAAATGTCTCTTCTATTTTAAGTAATTCATAATACAAATTTATTAACAAGAAACGAAACTACAAACTTTGACTCAAATAAATTTTATACTTTAAGAAACAATCCAAAACCTTATCAACTATCACCATTTGGCTATTAAGAAGTGCAATAACTGCAACCTTATAATGATTCATAGACTACATAATAATGAATGAAAAAGGATTAGTAGTGATCTAAAAATTTCACAAAATTTTATACTATCCTAGAAATCACGATGGAAATTGTCGTCCAAATACAAGATTATTAGATTAAACGGAAGGAAAATTTGATTTTGCTCTTTAAACTTTAAGTTTAAACTTTAGGAAGTGGTCTCATTAACCAATTCATCAAATCAAAAGTCTTCTAATTCAATGCAAATCTCTAAAGATTCATGGATTTTAAGGAGAAGATAACCATTTTCCAAGATGAAAACATAATTTTACCATGCAAAAATGTCTTTAAAAACAAATAGCTCAGATGAATTCAGAAATTTTGATTACCATACTTTAAAAATACTTTTAAGAATCTTGTAAATCATCAAAAATTTAGCTTGCTAAAAACTAATTTTACCTAGTACTAACTTTTATAAACTTTAAAGAACAGTAAATGAGAAAAAAATAACTATTGTCACAGAAACTTCAGAAAATCTCTATAATCCTGTAAAGACTAACGTAGACTTCTCTCCTAGGAGCATGATTAGCAGATTAGACATGAAAAATATACCTTTTTCTCTCTAAGCAATAATATTGCAGAGTAAGTACTTCAAAAACTGTTGAAATTTTTGTTAAACGTTAAATACGCGTCACATTAAAATTGTATTTGACTGTCCATCTTTACTGAAATACATTGTAGAGCACATCCAGACAAAAATCATCTGTTTTTGTAATTATATTAAGTAAATATTTAACATTACCAGAAGCCTCCAATTCTTGCACGTCCATGGGTTTCGCGGCGTCATCGTAAAGTTTCGGTATCTCATCGGTATCCGTATCCGAAGGCATCATCTTCTTTTCTTCTTCTTTTTCATCGTATATTTTCAAATCAATTTCGTCCTTTTTTGAGGGATGCTTTTCGCCGTTGTATTCGTCCATTGTTATTATTTTTTATTTCGGAAATATTTTCAAAGAGATGTTCCTTCACTAAGAATAGTAGAGGAAAAAGTAAAGATTAATTTAGTTTTCTTTCTTTTCAGTGTTTTTTTTGGTTAATATTAATTTTGAATTTGTCTTAAATTTAATTTTTTCACGATCTTGTCATCATTTGTTTTGGATTTTTATTTATAACACTCTCATATCATATTAATTGTTTGAAAGTTTATTGAAAAAAATGTAATTTAGGAAAATTATGACAAAATCACAAAAGTATATTTTTAATTTAATGGTTTTTTATTTTTTATTTATTTTTATTTTTTTTACTGTTTGTTGGTTTTTAATAATAATATTGCTAAATTACAGATTTATATACTTATATAAACTGGATCATATTAAATTAAGCTATTATCGGGGCACTAAATTATATTCTTAGGAGTACAAATAAAGTATTTTTAAATAATTGAAATAATTTTTCAAAATGTTTCAGATTTATAAAAAAGTTTTAGAAATATTTTAAAATTTTGACAATAGTTTAATACATTTTTAGAAATAAAAATAGAAAAATTTTATTTATTTGAAACAATAAAAATAGTTTGTGGTTTTGATGAAAAAGCTTATAATGAAGATATACATATTTAATAGTCCAAAACACAATTAATCTTAGGAATAGAAATAGAAATTTTTTAACCGTTTAAAATAATATGTTAAAATGTTTAGATTTGTCAAACCATTATCTACCATTTCGCCTTTATCAGCAGAGATTTTTATTAATCAGTGTGTACGTTTGGTTTTTAAGACGGCAGCTGTGGTAAGAGAAAAGTTGTGATACGATTTCCAGTTTGAGCAGATAATTTTGCTCAATTATACAATTATATTACATTGAATAAAGAAAACTTGAATTCCATGATGAATTTATAAAAGTAAAAGGATAAGCATGACATTAACGATTTTTTTTTAGTTGAAATTAGAAATTTCCTTTTTAGTTGAAATTAGTAATTATATTAGTCATTTTTGACATTGTGTAGTGGATAGGCCGATGTTCATAGTAAGGCAAAGGTATTTCATCACGCATTTCCTTCTGGGATATCTTTTTATAATATTAGGTCATATCCACGTGTCACAAGGGAAGAAACCTGGAAAACTTCCAGAAATGCACCCCGACAGATTTGCATGCTGAGAATAGAAGAGCAACATTCATACTCCCATTGTTCAATAATGTCTGGAATCGAACCTGGGCTCCGAAGAGCGTTGTCCTACCTCCAGGTGTCGTGAGGCCTACATTAATCTCTTAAAGGACAGGCTAAACTAAATTCCAAAACACAAAAAAAATGTATATACGATGTGGGAATCAAATCTGGGCTCCAATCTGAAGAGGAGAACTCAAACCTTTTAACATTCACTTTGACTGAATAAAATGAGGAGATATTTAATTTATAATCTATAAAAAATATTTATTCTATATTAATAAAAATCAGTAAATCATTAAATCCACATAAATAAATCATTAAAATATTCACTATTTTACTGGTTTATAAAATTATAACATTAGAAACTGCATTTACAATTAGAGCTTCAATCTTTTAATGTTTTAATACTTAAGAAAGTAAGTAATTAAAATATAATTGCTTATTATAAATAGTTGAAAACAATTATTTTCCCATTTATCATATGATAGTGGTTCATATGACAACATGATTTATAACGGTTTTTGCTGTTATTTGCTACACAATGTTGAGAATATATTTAAATTTCACAAAAGTATTTTTTAAAAAAAACCTTATAACCTTATAATAAATAAATATATATATATATATATATATATATATTTATTTATTTATTTATATATATATATATATATATATATATATATATATCCACACACATTGCAGATCCAAACCCAAGTTGTTGTGAAAGTTATAAAAGTATCATTATTTATGATTATAAAAGTGTTTCATAGAGAAGTGTTGATCCAAGCTACTTCGACAAAAGGCATTCACATGGAGGACATTGCGACAACTACCTATTTATCGTGCCCCAGCCACTATTAACGAACACGATGGATCTTCCATGGGGTCAGGATTCGAACTCACTACCTCACGAGAACAAACGTCCTATACAACCAGGTCATCGCGACCCTTATACATTTAAACACGACTTTGGACATGACTGATTCTTATCCATGATGAGGAATAATCATTCAAAAGCTTTTTCAACCGAACCTCTGATTCCTGCGTCGAGAAATCGGCATTCTTCACCAATGACCCCAAAGTTTGCGTATCGGTCATTCCTTAATGACCGCTCGGTCGCCTTGACTCCACTGATGTCATCCCGCACTAATGCCAGGTCAAGCGGGGAAGGTATGCGAATTGCAATATTTGAAAAAACCAATTTCGGGGAATCATAATTACCCAAGACGGTCGGTTATTATTATAGGCTGTGGAAATAAAGATGCACGGTAATTCGACAGTGGAAGCCGAGAAGAAAAAGTGAAAATATGTACTTTCCACTGAATAAATGTTTAAAAAAATGATTGAATTACATTTTTCGCAAGTAAATAATAAAAAAAACTACACAGTTTATTTGAAAAGTTAGTAATTTTCTGAATTTTGTTCCAAATTATGTTGGGCAGTCATGCTCTGAAGAAGTTGAAAAGTCTTGTGATATTCATATCATATACTTGAGCTTTACACTGAAATATTCGGTTTTATATCTAGACTTATTATATAATAGACTTATTAAAGAAATGTATTAAATGCAAAAAAAAAGAATTCTTAAGTTTATAGTGGTAATTTAAACATTATACTGATAGAAATTTTTTTTTAACTTATACGACAAAAATCAATTAATCGGACATATTACAAACTTGTAATAAAAATTAATTTACAAGTTAAATCGTGAAATTTATTCTCAATAACTTCGAAATTGTTCAGCAATTTGACTCTTTCACAAAAACGCATTTAACTTGTCACGCATTTTAACTCAAAATTTCGACAAATATAAATTTCGTGCAATCCAAGAATATTACTCGAAAATGGGTTATAACTTAATTTAGATTTGAATATAATTTAGGTTTCAATTAATGTATACATAAATATTTATTAGCAACAGATGTTTAAGTATTATCAAATTATAACGATAATCTTCAACGGCCTGTTTCTACTTAGCGGTGCTGCGAACAGCCTTGTTTGGCATATGTTCAAGAGATAGAGTGAATAAAGTCAACTTCATCTGCGTCTTAGTCTCTTAATGGAGAAGCAAAAATACTACCGAATTTTTCATACACGAGTCTTCTCAGTATTAAGATTAGGTATCGAACCCACAGCATTTCAAACACCAGACAAATCTTTTCCTCAACAAGATAGCGTTGTCTCAACAGAAATCTGGATTTGCCACAAAGTTTTTTAAAGTAAACATATTAATTACCCTTAATTGTTCAATTGATATATAATAAAGAAAAGCAATTTTCTATCCAACTTTAAAATAATAATTACTAAATCATCAAAATTCATAAAATTTAGCTGAGTTACTCTTTTGCAAACAACTTTTAAGTAAAATAATTTTTAAACTAGTTTAAAAATTTTGAACTATTTTAACTTTTTAATTTAGCTTGAAAAATATTTTTCTTATTACTTTTGGCAACCATATTCTTTTGTATTTAATATATATTCTTCTGTATTTGATGTATTTTTCTCATTGTATTGCTTTGCCTATTATTCACTGTATTGCTTTACTTATTTTTCAATGTATTACTTTGATTTCATTTATTTCAATTTTGATATAGTTGTATTTTCTTCTTATTGAGACACTCTTCGAGGGAATAGCACGAATATTTTTAGAACTTTGTCTTCCGTGTTTGTCAGAAAAGGGTGTCTGTTAGCTGTTTAGTTAACTGTTTTGCATAGCTGACCATCTCCCTCCTGATGAAGACGTGGTCCCTATGCCTTTTCCTTATTTATATTATATTATATTGTTTTTCTTGATTTTGTCTTATAGGTATTAAATCGTATAGTTTCTTCTTTGTTTTATCTTGATCTTCTAAATACGTCTTACTTAATTTATATCGGCATTTCTTTCAATAGCTGCTTTTGCACTAGTTTGATTGCCTATAATATTTGTTGGTTTATTTGCTATTTTAATATTTGCTAGTTTGATTGTCTGTAATATTGGATAATTCTACTGAAATAGAAAATTGATAGAAAGGAATAAAAAATTTTATTATGTTTGTTTGGTTTTCGATGAAATAAAAACTCTACTTTAGTGGGGAAAATTACATACTTTATTTCTTTTCTTTATATTATTTCCAATTTTTTCTAGAATAATAATTTTATATTTTATTAGTCTTAAGTGTGCTTTAAGAATATTTGCGGTTATCTAATAACGTAATATTTTATTTTTATTTGGTACGTGTAAGTATAGTGGAACAGGAATAATTTAATTCCTAAATAAATAAATTCTAATTTTCTTTTGTATTATATCCCACTTCTGAAGTGACACAGATAATTTATAAAAATACACTGCATTAGAATAAAATTACAAAAAGAGAAAATTAATCTTGCTATAAATAAGTTTGTAAATGGATACATTTTACCATTAAATTTAAAAAAAGTTAAATAACTGAATAGATTCCGACATAAAAGTATTAAACTCATTAAGTATTCATCCTATTTTATGTGACTTAACGTTTTGCAAGATAACGGATGATAATCCATGCGACGATACGATTTATGAAATTTAATCGCTGCCAGATAACGGAAACATTGTGATGTTTTTTTTTAAATAAAGCCATTTGTTCACGGGGAAGCAGCCGGCACAATTTACCTGCTTAGTGAGGCGAGTCCGGTAAGAGAAACATTTGAATGTGACGATTTTCAAAACAACAACAAAAAAAAGACGAGTTTAGATGTTTGCTTCCAGGTGAATCTTATGTAGGTGAAGCGAAACTGTAATAACTCCGTGAACTTGACCCGTTTGAAGGCCTTGGCGGCATTTCCCGAAACGTGAATCCCATTTTAAGCAGCGTCGCATCTTCTTGGCTTAACTATGGTACAATACCCTCTCCGAGCGTGCGATGATAATCCTCGCCAAAAGGAGACCACATCGGAGATTTTTACTTTTCTGTTTCCAATTATTTTCTTACTCGTGTAATAGAGTAATGTGCATTTAGTCCAGTTGGTGAATGTTCAAGAGAGAATTGGGGAAATAGTTTATTGAACTTTCCTCTGTGGTTTGAATCGAATTGTAGCAAACAAGGAAAACAACATTTTTTTGAATCAGTTATTATAAGATTAGATTACGATCAAATATTTATAAATATTTTACTTCCTATTATCTAATTAATTTATGCATAGATACAATTCTGATTTATTTCCTGCAAAAGGGTAAATAAATTACTATTTATAAATTTAAATTTAAAATGGAGATTTCTGGAAATTGGTTTCGTGGGTTGTCTATCAATTTATTTAAAAAAAAAAGTATTTTTTTATTCATTTTGCTATTGGAATGATATTTTGTCATAAAATAATTAATTTAAACGATAGGAAATTTTTAAAGCATACTTAGAAAGAATATCACATAATCATTTACACTTTGTTACGCATTTTTAGAAAAATTTATAAGAAAAACAATGCAGTTTAAGAAATAATTTTTTTTAACTATTTCTTTATTTTTTATATTTGTCAAAATTGTAAGAATGTAACATATATTTTACTTTATTTATTTTACATTTCTGTACGCACTCAATTATATTTAGAAAAAAACAGTATCTTACTTCTCAACTACTAATATATGATCATCTATTTAAAGAAGAAAATTTACGAGTATTAAATTTAAACTAAAAATACCTGAAATGGATTATATGTAACTTTAATTATTTCTGTTTGAACGGGCTAAATTGAAAAAGACTTTCTCTTCAAAATAAATTTCGAAATTACATATATTCATGGCTGAAGTTGAAGACAGAAGTTGTTAATAGTAAGCGTAACATGAATAATGTAGTGAATTCCTGTTAACTTACTGTTTCCAGCAACCCACTGCTAGTGTTAAGATGGCAAAAAATAAGATGAATCATAGGTGTTGCGAATTCACTGGCAACGTTTCCGCCACACATGTACTTGAGAGAACTCAAGTGGCAACTCAAGTGGGAACTCAAGTGGTATGTAAGAAAGAATGCAACGAGCGAGTGTGCGCTCCAAACTTATATTCAGATGTATTTGTAAACCTTGTTTGTAACGTGTCTTTGTTAATTAATGTTTGTGAATAAATGTGTGTGTGTGTGTTCGTTTACAATAGAAGTTTTAATTTCACAAATCTCACATACTTCAGAAGAAAACATTTGATTCGACTACTGAATTAGAAGATTCGTATACATGGTGCCGAAACCCGGGATTTGAATACTTTGAAATCGTAACAACAAAGAATGACTCTTGGTGGGGTGAGTAAGAAATTCATTTCGGTTTGTAGAATAGTTTAGTAGTTTGTTTGAAATATAACTGGTAATGTTCTAAAGTTGTAGTAATGTTGTTTAACATTGAAATTCGTTTAAGTGGAATAGTTTCGAAATTGAAAATATGTTAGGATAGTTATCAGTTTATATTTGTTGTCGATTTAGTTCTTTCATTCCGAAAATTTGGAGGTTTCGTATGATTGTTTGAATTATTAATTGCTAATTTGATTCGTAAATTGAGTATATTTTTGTGAGGATTTGTTGATAATTGATATTTGTTTGAAATAATTTGTTGGAGTTTCAAGGGTTCAAAGTGTCTGTTTGAATTTCTTTGGTTATGATGTGTTATTGTTTGTTCTACTATTTATAGATTAATGTGTATTTTATTAATGTAAGTTTGTTTGCAATACTTGTATCTAGAATGGCAGATAAAAAAGAATTAGAGAAGTTTAAAAAACAGCGCACCGCACATAGAAGTCAGCTTACAAGATTAATTTCGAAAATAGAAAATCGTTTGAGTGAATCAAATGTTGAGGTCGATGAATTAGAAAGTTTCGTAGTACAATTGCAATGTAAAGACGAACAGCTCAAAGCTGTTGATAGTAAAATCGAAGATTTCGTTGAGACTACTGAAATTGAATCGGAAATTGAGCAGATTGATAAATATAATGAAATTATTATTTTCAACTCTATAAAATTAAAAAATAAAATAAAACTGTTGCAAACCGCAGTTAAAGATGAAAATACGAATGTCCCACTCGTAACAAATAATAGTAATGGTAGATCAAACATAAATTCCAAATTGCCTAAATTGAAATTGCAAACTTATTTCGGAGAGCCTTCTGAATATTTAAACTTCTGGAATCAATTCGAAAATTCGATTGACAATAATCCTGCTCTGTCAGATGTTGAAAAGTTTTCTTATTTGTTTGGTTGTCTAGGAGGAGAAGCTCTCTCTTGTATCAAAGGTTTCGCTATTACTGCGGAAAACTATAAATCAGCTGTAAAATTAATTAAAGACACTTTTGGTCAAAAGGATGTGTTGATTAATGCCCATGTATCTAAATTGTTAAACATGAAACCGTTAAAGCATATTTCTAACTTACATGAGTTGAGAAATTTATATTTTAAATGTCAAACTCAAATTCGTTCACTTGAGAGTTTAGGGGTAAAATCAGAAAACTATAGTGTAATGCTTTGCGCGATAGTTTTAAAACTTTTCCCCAGTGATCTTGCTTTAGAGTTTAGCAAAAATCAGATTTCTAGTAGTAATCATAATTTAGAGGAATTGATGAATTTTCTGCATAGGGCAATTATTGCACGAGAGAGAACTTTTCGTACACACTCTCCTGTCCCCCCTCCCAAGGAGCCACTTAACCAGACTAAGCAACCCAATCGTAGAAACTTCGGCGCTCCCAATAGCAATAAATATTCTTCCGCTCATGAGTTGCTGACTAGTGCCAGTGCAAACACTTGTATCTTTTGCGGTCAAGGTCACTTGAGCCATCTCTGTGAAAATTCGAACGCTCAAAAAAATAGAGATAAACTTATAAGAGACAAAAGATGCTTGTTATGTTGCAATTTAAATTGCTATTTAAAAGTGTGTAAAGGAGCCTGTTGTGCTTTCTGTAACGGAAAGCACGCACGCGCAATATGTTTTAAATTAGAAAATTCCAAAAGGCAAAGGATCGAGCACGACACAAATACAAAATCTAATGAGATCGTTTCTACCTCTTCAAATTTTATGAGGAATAATAGAACAGGAATTTTATTGCAATGTGTGAAGGTGGAAATAGTAGGCAAAGAGTTGTCAGATTTTGGGTTTTGTATTTTTGACAACGGTAGTGAAAGAACATTTGTGAAAAAAAGTGTTTCTAAAAAATTGAGATTAAAGGTCTTGGGCTTAGAGAAATTGAATATTTATAGTTTTGGTGCTAAGACTCCTAGGCTGCAGGTCTGTCGCAGAGTAGAGTTGAAGTTGCGAAATGTTTTGAATGGACATGAGGTGGTGATTGAGGCTTTAGAAATTGAGGAAATATCGAAAGCTGCAATAAATTTTCCAGATCTAAGTGCTCATGCTGAGATGGAGAAAAGGGGATATCATTTGACATTTAATGTTCGAGAATTGTCTAGTAATTGTCAAATTTCAGTGTTGTTGGGATCAGATTATTATTGGGAGTTAGTCAAAGGATTTGAAAAATTAAATGCGTCATTGGTAGCTGTTAACACTGAACTTGGATGGTCGTTGCAGGGGAAATGTAATAAAGTGAGTGAATCCGCTTTAGTAAACTTAGTTCAAAGTGATCTAAAGGTTGACTCAGCTGAACTGACACGGTTTTGGGAACTAGAAAACTTGGGCATTGAAAAAATAGAGGCAAATTGCTTGAGTGTGAAAAAACAGGAAATATTGCAAACATTTAATGATAGTATTAGATTTGTTGATGGGAGATATTGTGTTAAATTACCTTGGAAGGCAGAGATGAAAGAAAAATTGGTTGATAATAGAGAATGTGCTCGTAAACGTTTTGGGTCTTTAGTGAAGAGATTTCGTAGAAACTTGTCTTTTTATGAGGATTATAAGAAGGTAATAGATGGGTATCTCGAGGAAGGTGTTGTTGAGAGGTCGTCGTGTGATGCGGAATTACCGAGTCAAGAACCATCGTTTTACTTACCTCATCATGCGGTCATTCGAGAAGATAAATCAACTACTCGTCTTCGATTTGTATTTGACGGATCATCTCATGAAGAAAATGAGTTATCTATTAACGACTGCCTATATAAGGGACCTTTCGTCATCAAGTTAAAGTGCCTATTGCAAAAAATTTGGAGCAACAATCTAGACTGGGATGAGACACTGCCATAATCACTGTATTACAAATGGCAGACGTGGTGCAATGAACTGAAGACATTAGACTCACTTCAAATTCCTAGATACTATTTTTCAAATTTGAATTGTAAATTTATATCATTTGAAATTCATTCTTTTTCAGATTCATCTATGTTAGCTTATGGAGCTGTGCTGTATCTTAGAGCCATATCAACTGATGGTAATATTTTTGTTAGTTTTATCTGTTGCAAGAGTCGTGTAGCTCCATTAAAAGGCCTTACATTGCCTAGACTTGAGTTAATGGGAGCTCTTTTGTCTTCACGATTAACCCATCAAGTAGGTAAATGCTTCAATAAGTATAATGTATCTTCTTTTTTCTGGACTGACTCTACTATAACTTTATGTTGGATTCAAAGTAATTCTACTAAGTTTAAAACTTTTGTTAAAAACAGAGTGGAAGAAATCCAACATTTAACAGATCGTAATAACTGGGCTTACTGCCCTGGAAAGGAAAACCCAGCAGACATCCTTTCTAGAGGCATTTCTGGAGGTGATTTAGCGGAAAATGTCTTATGGTGGAAAGGACCACTTTGGTTAAGTCAACCCCGTGAATTTTGGCCTTGCAAACCTCCAATTGAAAATCCCTCTGGGGATTTAGAATTACGAAAGGAATGTGGAAATATAAGTCAAAATGAATGTATAATTAAGGATGCTCAATTCATTTTTGATTTAAATAACTATAGTAGCCTTACAAGGGTTTTGAAAATTACTGTATTGGTCAAAAGATTTGTGAGTAAACTGAAGAAGCAGCAGGTTAAAATGGGACCCTATACTGCTATTGAACTTATTCGTGCAGAATTAGAATGGATTAAATATGAACAAAGGCTTGTCTACTCTTCCGAATTAGAATGTCTTGAAAAGGGTAAACTGATTCCAAAGGAATCTTCTCTTTTTAAATTAGCCCCATTTTGTGATGAAAACCATGTTTTGCGTGTGAGAGGTAGACTCGAAGAAAGTAGTTTGTCAGACGATGAAATTCATCCAATTATTCTACCCAGACATTCCAGGTTTACTAAATTGTTAATTTTAAGAGAACATAACAAAATTTGTCATAGTGGGGTGTCAGCAACACTTGCTCAAATTAGAAACAAATATTGGATTCCAAAGGGTAGACAAGTGGTGAAATGTGTTTTGAAATCATGTTTGATATGTAATAGATATTCTGTCAAGCCTGCTAAACAAATAACTGCTCAATTACCTAAAACTAGAGTACTTGAAAGTCCCCCATTTACAGTGTCAGGAATTGATTTCACTGGTCCAATTTTTATTCGTTCGGGGAACACTCAACAAAAATCCTATATAGCTTTATTCATGTGGGGTCACGAGAGCCTTGCATATAGAATTGATAACTGACATGTCTGTTAAAAGCTTTATTTTGTCTTTAAGACGGTTTTTGGCAAGAAAGGGAAATTGTAGAGTCATCATTTCAGACAATGCTAAGAGTTTTAGAACCGTAGACAACATTTTGAGGGACTTTTCTCAAATTTTGAATGATCCGGATTTAAAAAACTTTGTTGCAGTACATAACATCACCTGGCAATTTATTGCTCCTCATGCCCCATGGTGGGGTGGTTTTTATGAGCGGCTCATGAGGAGTGTCAAGGAGCCTTTGAAGAAAATATTAGGTAAGGCTTGTCTTAATTTTGAGGAAATGATGACTGTCCTAGCTGAAATTGAACTAGTATTAAATCATAGACCACTTACTTATGTAAGTAATGATTTGGAGGAACCGCAGCCTCTTACCCCAGCCCATTTTTTGTTTCCTGGTGTTGAAAATGTTAAGTATCCAGGGCATTTTATTGAGATATTTGCCAATCCACCTATCACGAAGGAAGGTTTGACTCGTCGAAGGTTATATCAGACTAACCTCGTACGTCGGCTCAGGGTTAAATGGAAGCAAAATTACTTAATGCAGTTGAAAAATGCGCATAAATTTATACATCCAGTACCAGAAAATAATCTAAAAATAGGAAACGTCGTTTTGATTGAAGGTACACCTAAATCCAAATTATTATGGCCTCTTGGCATCATCGAAGAGGTGTTTGTGGGGCGTGATGGACATGTACGTTCTTGCCTTGTCCGAACAACTAAAGGTCGCTACAAACGACCAATCCAGTTAATTTACCCACTTGAAATAAATTGATCTCTATTTTCTTTATTAAATAGTGCCTTGTGTATTTTGTATATCTTTGTATGTTCATAATTATGTATGTGATTTAAAAATTTTTGTATTATATTGTTTGTTGTTAATATCATTTAGTGTACTCTTAACAGAGTACAAGTGGGGTGTGTTGCGAATTCACTGGCAACGTTTCCGCCACACATGTACTTGAGAGAACTCAAGTGGCAACTCAAGTGGGAACTCAAGTGGTATGTAAGAAAGAATGCAACGAGCGAGTGTGCGCTCCAAACTTATATTCAGATGTATTTGTAAACCTTGTTTGTAACGTGTCTTTGTTAATTAATGTTTGTGAATAAATGTGTGTGTGTGTGTGTTCGTTTACAATAGAAGTTTTAATTTCACAAATCTCACATACTTCAGAAGAAAACATTTGATTCGACTACTGAATTAGAAGATTCGTATACAATAGGACGCACTTTAACAAACTTCAATTCACAAAATCTTCATTCTTTTTCATACAATATAGAGATGAAAGATTTGAATAGATATAGTTGAAGTGTTGAAAGTTCGAATGACGCATTGTCTTTGACAACAGCTTAAAGACAGGGGCCCGTTTTAAGTAACCATCACGTAAATTGCTCTCCGCAAAAGCTTTTCATAGATAGTTGACCGAATTGACGTATCGCAACGGAAAAAACCTGGAAAATCCCCAAGTACTTAACCAGACGGAGTTGCATGCAGAAGCGCAACATCCTTCTCCCATTGTACAATGGTAGATGGCATCGAACCTGGAACATTAATTTCCAAAGAGTGCTGTCCTACTATTAGGTCACGGTAGGCTCTAACAAAATCATATGTACTAGATTATTCTGTATATGACAATAATTAAATTTTCAATGATCGTGGGAAATCACACTAGCCAGAACAACGAGCTCCCTTGCAGCAATAGCAACGGTTATATATCTGGGCATTAAATGAAACAAAAATTCAATAGCAAGCCCATGGAGTTTCTAACTTGATGCCACATTTCATAGACCATAATGAGTTTTATATGGTAACAAGTTAATCTCTCAGCAACCACTGATCAGACGTTTTCTGTTACTGAGATATGTAAAAAACATGCTGCCTAAGGCTGCAACCGATTTTTTTTTTATTCCAGAAAGATATTTTAATACAGGTATCATGAGGTCATGCCAAAAATAGCGCAAATAAGTTTAGATTTAAACGAAGCAATCAAATTGTTAAATTATGTGTTAATCTTTTAAATGACAAAAAAACAACAGTTGTTAAATTTATGGATATCTTTCAACCCCTCATATAAAGTTTATAGAGTTGGATCATGTTTTCTATGAAGTCTGTTTATCTACCCTACGTGGAGTATTGACTATTCCTCTTATAGAGTCATTTCCTACAGCATCCATTGTTGGAGACCCTACACACAATTCAGCAAAACTCTCAAAATTTTCAATGGGATTTAGTTATGAAACAAGTATTGCGGCCACTCCCTAATCACATCTTCCCTGGTTGTCATCGAGGATACAAACTTCATAAGGATATGTATTTTGGACCATAGTAAAAATGGTAGGATCGCTTTGACAGCAAATATCTTCTCTATTGATTCTATGATTTCATTTTGTTACCGGGGGCCGCGGTGGCCTGGTTGGTTAGGGCGTCGTTCTCGTCACTTAAAGGTAGTGAGTTCGAATCCCATCTTAGGTGATGATCCGTCGTGTTCACTAATGGCGACTGGGGCACGTAAAATCTGTCGGGTCGCAATGTCCTCTATGTTCCCATTACAAATTAATACCTCTGGGGGTGGTTGGAGCCAGGCTTTGGGTCTTCACTGGTTTCAATCTCCAAATTGGAAGATTCAGATGGTGCTGCCATCTCTGAGCCAAAAGTCGTACTTCCACCTTCGTATGAGGGTGCTCTATTGAAAAACGGAAGACGATCTCTGTGACTTCATTCGCCTAGTCTCTGACGGGCGGGCTTGTCGTTGTCAAGTGTCATCAAAAACAACAAACAGCAACAATTCTGTTACCATATAGCTATAATGTACCATGTTATGAAAGATTTACACATTTATAGAAATATGCAAATGCTCCAACGAATAGTTGTCCAGACCATGTTGCTTGAATCTCTGAAAGCTTAATGATCAGAGGCAAATTGCGTGTGACTAGTCAATCTCATGAGGTTATCATCGAATTATCTGGCAAATATCAATTTATCTATTACTATAGTTCTGCTCCAATCAGATAATGCCCAATTACCACTTTGGCCACCCAAATTAAACCTGGATTAAACGAGTTGAGTTTCTGAAAGTTGTGTTACCCTGTCGTTCAGTTCTTTACTGTTTTACCTTAGTGGTACATAAACCATTGATGTCCCACGCATGAACATCGCTTTTTGGTTCCACCAGGCTAAAAGAACGATATATCTCTTTTATCGGCCTTTTCCACAAACTTTGGACAAACAGATGCAAGACTTTGAATAAATGTTTCGCTGGTTTGGTATTGTTTTCGTAAATAGGGGAGTGATAATTGTCAAATAATTTTGAAATATCTGTAATTAATTGTCCTTTTTAATTGATTGTCGTGCATTGAAATGTAGTAGGATGCAAGTGGATAGATAATCAGAGAATCTCATCCATTCGTCTTCTGGAAACCACAGAAGCAAGTTTGTTTTCAAAACAAATACCGAAGTTATCAAGCACCCTGTAACCGCACTTAGATGCAACTCCTATGACCTTACACATCATAGGCGACACTATTTTGCAAGTCTCACGACACGAAATCGTGATTGTCTTCTGTGTACATTCCGCTGGGATGAGCGTCTCTAACTCAGATTCCTTTTCAAAAATCAACACCATCCTCCTATGTATTTACTTTTATTCATAGTGTAGGCAGTTTCAAGGAATTTTATTGTCATGTTGCAGCGCATATTTTTTAAATAACGAACAAATACTCTTCTTTGTAAATCAAATTAGATAGAAAAAAAATCAAAATAATTTTAAAAAATGTGGATTTTTAGTTTATAAAATTGTTATTATTATTGCAAAACATTTTAAAGACAATTAGCTTCAAGTTTAAAATAGACTAACAAACTAAAAATAAATTTTGAATAAGGTAATAATATTGCTAAATATTTTCCATTGTATAATTTAACCCTTCTTTGCATGATTTTTTCTTTATTGGTGAAATAAATCAAGTTGATATAATTCATGTTCAAAATTAAAGGAAAAATGGTTAAAAAAATCTTAGTATATATTTATAGTATAAATTTAGCAAAAAACAATATGCTAAAAATTTCCATCATCATCCAGAGTTAGATCATTAGCTTAGTACTAAATAGAAATAAAAGAGGAAAATAACAGAAACACGTGTTACAAACCTTTCTTCCACTCATTTTCAATTTTTTAGCAATAGAAACTCTGATATAATAAAACAAAATAATAAACGAAATCATAGGTTTATTGCAAGTACAACAAACAGCGGAATGAGACAACTTTAAGCTCGTTTCACTGATAATGATACTTGTTTATTTTTGACAGCTATGTTTCTTTTTATGCTATGGACATTAAAAAGGTATCCAAACACGATCAACTTACAGTGAACTTGTTCTTTTATATAATTTTTGGGCATTATAGATTATGATGGAAATTTCCACCATTATGCAAAGAAAGGTTAAAGCCGAATACTGTTAAAAAGCATTTTAACACCCACTACATTTTGTATGTTCTCAGAGAAATTTACATTTATATCAGAGAACATACACCGGTTGCAAAGGAGAAATACTGAAAACTCTCAAGTACTGATCCATGCGGATATACAATGTAAAGAGAAAGCAAACGCACAACATCCTTGCCTGCTATTTAACAATGTTTGCATTTTCAATTTCGAAAATTATTTCCAAACTGCTTCCTCATAGTCAATATTCATGGCCAAATATGAAAGAGATTTCTATGGTCAAATGATATTTTTAAGAATGTATATCTTCTTTCCATAATATATGCAGTAAGATTATATTAATTATTATTATAAGCTATAATAATTTTATTATATATCCAATAGTATGTATTATAAATATTTTAAGCTAAAGCAATATTCTGACTACACATTGTGGTGTGATTTTTAATCATCTAGATCAGTGATTCTCAACCATTGTGCCGAAGCATGTTTGTCTGCCACCTAATTCTTAAAGTGTGCCGCCAAATTTTAGAAATGTAATAAAAAATGCAAATCCATAAAAGAAAAATATAAAGCTTGAAGAATCTTGCCACCACAATGGGTTTTTCATCAAACGACAGAAACCTTTCTTTTAAAGGTCCCAATCATAGTGTCACAGCACTGATGAACAAAATGTAAAAGAACACCAAAGAATAAACATTTTCACCTATTGGAAGGGGTATGGGATGGAAAAACTGCACAATTTCGATATATCCATGGTTCCATTGATGAAGTTATATCGATGAAGATAAAATAAACTTATAATTTCGTCAACCTTCCGCTGGTGGGGCGTGGGTCTGGAGAAAAGGCTGCCACCTAATGTGTATCACATAACCTATCTTCAAAATTACGAGGCGCTTGGTGATAGACGAGTATTCCAAACTCATTAACTTTCAAGTACAGTCCCGTACTCATCTGTACAGCTATAGTGTGGCCTATACCCCTCGGTGCCCTTCAGTTTCTCATCAATTAGGCGTGGTATTTTTAGCGATGCTGGTTTATTCTGGCAACCTTAATATTTTTGGCAGTCTGTAGCTCGTTTTTATTTCAGTTATCCTGCCATCTTGTTTCTTCTAACATGCATAAAAGACATACTTGGCTGAAAAGAAAATCACCAATTTTCGCCAAGGGGCATCTTGAAGTATATTTATCCCCAGCTATGTAGATATATATTATTCCTTTGAACCAGAAACTGGCTCAAACCTGAAAATCTACAACGATTATGGAAAAATACAATATTTTGATTAAAAAAAAGAATCATAGAACGGTTTGTCACCATGACCAATCCTTTCTAGGGGAATTCGACTGCAGGAAAAGACACTTTACAAATTTAGGATCTATGATTATATACCAAATAAAAAACAATTGGTAATATTTCCCACCATAAACTAAAGTGTCTCTATATTCAGTAATAGTGGGAGGTTAATATGAAAATACTAATTTGCAGTATGTATGTCTGGCCTTTGGCTGAGATTTACTGTACAGTCACCTTTGGCGCGATGTTTTTACATTTGGCGACAAATAACATTTTCTGGAAACCCAACCAATTCTGACCAATCGTAGATGAGGTATTCCGACCAATTACAACCTATGCAAGTTGTATTTGGTCGGTTATAATTGGTTTGAAAAAGAACAAAATGGCGAGATTTTTGGCGACTCTTTGAAAAAGTCGACAATGGTTAAAGTACAGTAAATTTTTACCGTGTCCTTTTAATAACTTAACAAACTATTAATGGAAATTTTTGAAGGCCTTATATTGTCAGCAAATTTCCTATCGCTTTCCTTTGAACTCGGGTAGCACATTATTTCCTACACATGTAACTTCAATTAATTTCATGTAAATATACTATCTTCCAAAAATACTTACCAAATCTGCAGCCTCATCTCCGTAGTTGAAGAAACGTTTTATTTAAATAAAAATTCTTATAAAAAATTAAAGTTTTTTAAAATTACTGAATTGTAGTTGGAACTTCATAAAAATACATCTGCTCCAAATTTGCAAACATAAATTCTTGTTTATATAATATTTAAGACCATCATCAGTTTACACAAAAGCCATTATAATGCCAACTTTTTTAAACTTATTTGCTTATTAAACATTTTCTGATGCATTTCACTATCTGAGGAGGATAAAATTGAAATTTATTTTTTCTACGAACCCTTAATTTAGGCCAATAATTGAAATATATGTATGTACAATTGTATATATCTATGTATACACATGTATATATACATCTGAATATATATATGGTATTATTCAATTTACTGCCATTTACACTGAATTTGCTAAATGGTAATACTAACTTTAGTCATGCATTTTTATTATCGTAACTTTTAAAATGCTAATCCTTTTAAAAAATATTGGAAAAATCTCCCTTGGCCTTGTGCTAGGACATCTCTCTTTAGAGCATAAGGTTTTGGGTTTGATTCTAGCCACTGATGAACAACCGGGAGATGGATGTTGCACTTTCTCTTACATGTCTGTTGTGGTCACAATTGGGAGTTTTCCGTGTTTTCTCCCTTGTGACTCGTGAATACGGCCTATTTAGCGTAAAGTATTTTCCACCCAGAGAATAATTTAGGCTGTGGATGCTAAAAGGCTTTACAGTGACCTTTGACTGTTAGGCTGTCAGCTGCACTAAGTTGCAGTTAAAAAGTATAAAAAAAGTTTGTTTAAATGCTCTTAATATGTTCAAAATGTGTATGATTCAAAAGTAAACTTTATTAAAACTAGCATTCATTAGTACAATATGCGGAAAATATTTTTATCTACATATGCTCCGCATATTGTCGCCAAAATTTTCGATTAACCAATGTTTTCAGCGGGGAAATGGAATAGTTCTATAAACATATGTATAATTAAATTTAACTGAGTTGAATTTATCGAATCAATTATTTGTTAAATATAACTTATTTAATGTAATACTAAATTTACGAATGCTTTCTTATTTTACTCGTCCTCAAAAGTCAATGGCTGGTTCAAGAAACTCAAGTATGATCGTATTTTTAAACTAGTGTCTCGAGGTAGAGTCCATAGCCGGGCTCCAGATGGGAATTATAACGCATGCGCACTTGAAGGAAGTGGTGGTAATAATTTGGCGGTATACAATGTGAACATTTAGTTTTAGCAACCCTGTTTGCTTAACTATGGAGCTGAGTTTCGGGACTCTATCAGAGAAATGAATTTCGCCCCCCATTAAGACATATCTTTCCTGTTACTCATTAAAAAAAAAAAAGAATGATTGCAATTATTATATTTCCTTCTTATTTCTATATTTTAATAAAGATATTATAAACTTTGCGTCATGTATTTTTTCCAATATTTTTTACGTGCTAGCAATAAAAAAAAGGATCACATTTACATCTGATTTCTGTATTTAAATACATAGATTATAAACAAAAATGAGAATAAAATATCCTGTGTAAAAAAGTCAAGGTAAAATTACATCAATTTTTTTTCACTAAATATATGAAACAAAACATTTATAAATTTTATCACTTCATTATGCTTTTATGACCAAGCTATATTTTATACCTGGTTAATAAATTCATTATTTCGAATTTTTTTATTATTTTAGATTTTTTTTTTACTTTATTATGTTTATACGCCAAAACAATATTTTATGTGTGTCTGGTTTATAATTATTTATCTCAAGTAATTTCTTTAAAATTGAATTTTTTTTGCATGCATGAATTATTTTAACAAGCTTTGGATGCATTATAAATTTCAATTAAAAAAAACAAAATTAAAACACTATGTTATTTAATGTGTACATTGTCTATTTTTTAATTTAAAAATTGTATTAAGATAAATCACAAGCTTCCAATAAAATAAACTTCTGTAATTGGAGAGTAGAACTTTATTTGAAAAAATAAGATTTTAGTTTTTATAAATGAGGAATACAGCGATCTAAATTATAAGCTTCTTACTATGAATTTTGCCGAACAATAAATTTATTGTTTGAAATTTTTTTTTAATTTATATATTTCAAATGTTAATTTAGGTATTCAAATGTTATGTATTTTAATAATATATTTCAAAACATAAAATTCTTTCCTTAGCAGCTACTTTGAATATAGCTGTCAAAAGAGATATTAAGATTATACATAAAGTTTGTTTAATAAACATAGCAGCTACGGTATTTGTCAACATTAGTAAATTACGAATTTATCCACCAATCAGTAAGTAAAAATTCATGACTTTTTATACATTTTGTTGGTACATCTAAGAATAAAAAATAATCCACTATTCTAACAATACATAGAATTTATATTCACAATCACGAGGATTTAATCAACGAATACTTTGTGAATGCTATTAAAAATATAACAATACTAAGTCGTTACTCTTTTTGAAAGGATAAAGGATATGTAAACAAAATACACTTTCTAGCCAGATAAATTTATCGCGTTATTTACATCGCCAACCCGCTGAATCTCAGCTAAAATCTCTTACTCAACGCGCATGCGTTAGAATTCCCATCTGGAGCCGAGCTATAAAGGACTCTATCTCGAGACACTAGTTATTTTTAACAATTCTTTTGTGTTATTTATGTTAACAATTTTTCTGTATTTTAACAAATCTTCTGTCTTTTCATTATATTCGTAGACCCTAAAATGATTCTAAACTAAATAGTAGAACAAAAAACTTCCACCCATTTAATGATGTTCATGTTTAAATTAAAAATGGTTAGCTTACCTATACTGTAAATAACTTGTGGCGCCCCTAATAGCTAAAATCAGGAACTAGTGGTCTGAAAGCTAATCGTGATAGTAAAGAAAATTCAATGGCAAATCCATAAAGTATTAGCAATTTAATATCAAATAAATATTTGCATACAAACATACGAAACAGTAAAACACACAACAAATATTAATTTGAACGGAAATTCTGACAAACTTAAAGCATTGCCTATGTTTGATTTCGAATTAACTCATCGGTTTAAATCAGTGTTTCTCAACCTTTTAGTATTCACGGCCCAATTTTCAATCATAATTTTCATCGCGCCCCCCCTCCCCACCGCATACAATAAAATATATACAATAATAATGTATTTTGAGTATTTTGGCGCTAAACCTACACTACAACCTTAATTTTAAACTTTGCAAATTACCAAGAATACCGAAATTTATTGACATTTTGCAACACCGATCCTCAGCATTGAAAAAACAAGAATCCTATGCTTTTTTATTGCTCTTGCGTCCCGCCATGTCGGGCATCCTCACGATTTTGCGAGAAGTTTCGATTTGTCTGGAATTTGTCTAGTCAGAAAAAAATTAAGCTAGAAGTGTGCGCAGATGTGAACAAATGTTTTCTCATAGGGAGAAGTAGAAAGCTCTATGACGCCAATTTCAATTCCAGACAATCTCATTCGAATCGATCCTTCTATCGCTATTGAATCTATTCTGAATGTGTATATTATATATATTTTCGTGTAATTGCAATTCACCGTATTAAATATTTACGGCAGCAAACTTATGCAGAATCATGGATAATTTTTAAGCGGGCGTAAGCGAGCATTAGACGATAGACAAACATCAACAAGTACACAGATGAGCGTGGTTCCGAAAATAAAATCAAGAAAATATTCTCAAGAATACTTAAATTTTGGGTTCACTAGTACTGAAGTAAATAAAGAAGAAAGGCCCCTGTGTATCATTTGCTCAAAAATGTTGGCGGCAGACAGCATGAAACCTAATAAACCTAAACGACATTTGGAAACGCTTCATAGTGCGTACGTAAACAAACCCAGAGAATTCTTCGAATTAAAATTAAAATCATATGAAAAGCAAAAATCATTGTTTAAAAAAACTTTGTCTGTGAATGAAAAAGCTTTAATTGTCTCTTACAAAGTTTCATATAAAATAGCCAGATGTAAAAAGCCTCACACCATTGGAGAAGAGCTTATTTTGCCAGCCGCGATTGATATTGTAGAAATTATGTTTGGAGATGATTTTTCAAAACAAATGCAGTCTATACCTCTTTCAAATGATACTGTTGCCCGTCGAATTGCTGATATAGCTGAAGATGTAGAGTGTCAGCTTTTGTCGAAGTTGAGTTACAAATTGTTTTCAATACAACTTGATGAGGCAACAGATAGTAATAAAGATGCTCATTTCATTGCCTATGTTAGATTTTGTGATGATTTGTCAGTAGTAGAAGAATTACTTTTCTGCAAACCAATAGAACTCAAAGCAACAGCACTCGCTTTATTTGCTATCTTAAATGATTTTATGAACGAGGCAAACATAGAATGGAAAAATTGCGTCGGAATATGCACGGATGGTGCTCGTTCTATGTCAGGAAGATTCCAAAGTATTCAAGCATTTGTGAAACAAAAATCCCCACAGTGCGTCTGGACACATTGCGTGATCCACAGAGAAGCTTTGGCTTCCAAAGAAATGAGTCCTGATTTGAATATTGTGTTAACTACGGTTGTAACCGTAGTAAATTATATAAAAATGAGACCCCTGAAATCAAGAATCTTTTCCGCACTTTGTAAAGACATGGGTGCAGTACATTCAGCGTTACTATTTTATTGCGAGGCAAGATGGTTATCCCGAGGGAAATTTTTGCAACGTGTTTATGAATTAAGAGAAGAAATCGCCGTTTTCCTAGAAGAGGAAAACAGACTGGAAGCTGAGAATTTCCGCGATAGTTTATTTGTGTTGAAATTGAGCTACATGGTCGACATATTCGAGAAATTAAATAACTTGAATCTTCAACTGCAAGGAGCAAATACACATATATTGGATACGAGTGATAAAGTTAATGCTTTTTGTAGGAAATTGGAATTGTGGAGCAGAAATTTAAAGCAAGAAAACTTAACAATGTTTGCAAATTTAAATGATTGTATTAAAACTTACAAGGCTGAAGAACAACATGTAAAAGTTGTTTTTGTAACCATTGAAAATCATTTAGCAATGCTAGCAAAGAATTTTAAAAAGTACTTTCTTGCTGACGACAAACTGATATCAAGTTACAAGTGGGTGAGGGATCCATTTCAAAATACTCCTGAAGGACTCTCAATCGAAGAGGAAGAAACCTTCGTAGACTTCACGGCAAGCGGCGAAACCAAAAGACAATTTAGTAATAAATCACTCTTTGAATTTTGGGCAGGAGTGGATGATGAGTTTTCTGCACTAAAAACAAGGGCATTTCGCATTCTACTACCATTTTCAACATATTACCTTTGTGAAACTGGATTTTCTGCGGTGGCTTCTTTGAAGACAAAATATAGATCTCAGCTAAATATAGAAAAAGAACTGAGAGTGTCTATTTCTAATATTAAACCCTCCTTCGAAAAACTTTGCTCTGAAAGACAGGCCCAAGGAAGTCACTAATAATTATTAAATTTGTTTTTTATTTAGTAAGTTGTTTTAATTTAATAAGTTAATTATTAAATATGTCGAAATGTATTTTGTTTTGTATGTGTGTGTGTGTGTGTTCTTTCCTTTCAGTCACTTAATCAATTTGTTTAAATAACATTTTCTCTTGGATATGCTCGCGCCCCCCCATTAGTGTTCTCGCGCCCCCCTAGGGGGGCGCGCCCCACAGGTTGAGAATCAGTGGTTTAAATTGTTTCAACGGTGTAGAAACTGGTACCTTTTGGTTTGGCGATAAAATTTTATTTCTGGTAATCCCTTTAGTTTCAACCTTGGTAACCCTTGTAAACTGCAAAGATTTTATTTAATAAAAAAAATATGAATGTTACTAATTAAGTTATTACATGAACTTATCGAAAGGCGTGATTAAGTAAAATCATACTTGCTGTTTTATTATAAAAATTGTGTAAAAACACCTAATTTCATCATATTTTAGATTTTGTGTAGTAGCAGCGGCCATTTTGTTACATATTGCGTTCAAAAAATTCTCCAAAAAATCAGGGAGCTTGCTTTAAATTTTTACCCTTCATTTTTACAATTTAATTTAAGTTAAAGAAAATAATGGTATTTATTTTTTTTTCCAATTTTAGAAAAAAATGTTTTTTTTTAATTTTTTATTTATTTATTTTTTATTTATTTATTTCAAGCTGCAGTGAAACTACTTGTGGTTATTTTCATTTATCGGAAATTCATTGAAATCCAAATGGAAAAGCTCCTGAAAAAATAATGATTATTATTAGGAATTAAAGAGAATTCTCACAATCGTTCAAGGCCTTTTTAACTGATCTATATGTGCGATGTCTCAATCTGTATACCTACCTACTTTTTGAATAAAGCTAAGTAAAAAGTGAAAAAACTAAAAAAATACCAAATATCGTTATTTTTTCCACATCTTGATTTTTCCTGAAATTTGGGTACACATTTTCTAAAAGCAGTAGCTCATAGTGTGCTTTATATAATGTAAAAATATCTGTTTTGTTAAATAAAATACTTAATTAATGAATAATTTTATAGTACCTAATCATATTACACATATATATTTCAAAAATCAAAACCACAAATTTTATTGCGAGATATGAGTGAATATTTTTTTAAATAATGAGATATTTTACGATGCATACATGTTTCCTTGTATATAGTTTTTTTTATTGAGTCTTTTTAAATTATTTAAATGTACATATTATTTTGCGTCAAAGTTGTATATAGAGCTATTCCACAGGTTTTTCATATCAATAAAATAAAATAGATTCCATTTATTATAATGTATTTATAAGCATATTTTGTTGGCGAATCTAATTTTTTTCTGTTAGCTCAGCTGTTAAATAATTCAGTTTAAAAAAGCATATTTCACCAAAATTTATGTTGTCACAGATTAACTATTCGTATTTAATTTTGATTTTATATCATCTATTTATTTCTATTAATCGTTTAAACTTCATGAGATGTAGGATAGATAGATTTGAATGAAGAATTCTCAAATTTTGCAATAATGAAAATTTTTATGATTCTGAAATTATGAAAATTTTTAAATATCTTAAAGCATTTTTTGTTTTTCCAAAAGATTGCATTATGTATAAAAACATTAATTTTCTCATTTATGATAAATTTAAGTAATTTTTAATTTTATCCAAAGCATTTTATGTCATATATAAAAAAACTGGGAAATGAGTGTCTTTGTAATTTGAATATGGAAATTCCAAACAAGAAGAACTAATATACAATTGTAAATTAGATTACTTTTAGAATTTATAAAACTTCTTCGTTTTTTTTTTCTTTATATAAAAAATAAGATTAAAATAAATAGCATAAAAATGTGTCCGTATAAATTTTTGAGATATCTATTAATTTTTATTCATTTTTGGTAAATAGCACATATTCGTATCTTGTCGATAAACAAATGATATGTCTATCAACAGGGAATCAATTTGTTATATTTGTATTCAATACAAATAATGTTATATTTGCATTGAATATTTTATGGGCATGTTTTTAACACCATGATTAAAATTATTAATAAATTAAAGTACGCTTTTATTTCTACATTATTTCTTACAATTTTTGGGCAAACCTTTTCCTGATCATTTTGATACTTAAATTTTCGTTGTTTCCCATTAAAAATATGTAAATAACTCTTTAATCCACTCTTATCATTTTGATAATAATATAAATCTTCAGACACAATATAGCAGCATGTCCAATTTTGGACCTTGCGCCATAAAACCCAACCAACCAACCACTCAGACACAATATACCTGGGATATAAATCAAAATTATAAAAAAAAATTGTGTGATTTACTTTCTAAAAATTAATACACCAATTCTTTAATGTGTACAGTCTTAATCAATCAACATTAAGAACATAGTGTCTTTTTTTTAAATATCTTAAAGAAGGAAAAAGCTGTAAAAATGGATTTTCCACACATTTCAAAATGATAAACTTTTACCACAAACATTCTATTCTGGGGTCAAAAACGTGTTTGTATTCTTTTAAAAGAGGCGAGTACCGAATTGGAAATCAATGGCCTAATGAATCGGCTATTCCAAATGATCGATATTCTTGTATCTATATAGAACAGATAATTCACGATTCAGCTCTAGATTTGAT
>JAPDSC010094996.1:0-19739 GCA_026290005.1 Latrodectus geometricus | reverse complement strand
CAGACGGACAGACACATTACACTTGCTTTTATTATTATAGATGCCATCAAGAACTACATTTTGGTTGAAATTAAATAAAACTTTATTGATCGCAAAGTGTTTTGCACATAGCATTTTGCAATGGTCAATTTATTTTATGTCAGAAATGTTAGAGTTGTGTTAAGTAGTATTGAAATATTTTCAGTTTCAATAATGGCAATCTTTAAAAATACCATTAACAAATGCATGAAATATAATAAAATAAAGATATGCTCCGATAGAGAAGAAGAAAAGTCTTTAAAAAGTGACAAAGAATCTCATTTCTATCTAATAAAAACTAAGCTGTAAGCTATATATTCTATTTAAAATTATTATAATGAATAAAATTAATTTAAAGAATTTAATAATATTGTAATAACTTTTTCAAGAAGTTATGCTTCCTGAAAAAAGGAACTCTTATAATTTTTTTTATACAAATTTCGATTATTATATTTCCACTTATTTCAAAGCAATGCTATACTTCAATAAGTATTTCAATAAACATATTATTCTGAAGTTTTTTTTTAATTTTAGCTATCATTATTTATAATTTCTGAAATTCTCAATATCTTTTTATAAAATAAATATATTAAATATTATTTTAAATATATGAGTTTAAACTGGTTACAAAATTTTTAAAATTACGAATGATTTCGAGTTTAGGCTTTAATTTATTATAACAAAATTATATTTTTAATAAATATATTCTTAAAATTTATTTTTTATTTAACTATTAAAAATTATAGTTTTCTTTCTGAAAGAATGTTTTTCACTTCTAAATGATTTGGTGTTTCACAAATCGCAATTAGTATGACTTTTTTTTATTAAAATATAAATTATGTCAATTAATTTTAACAAAATGTTTCGGAAATTTTGCACAGATATTTAGGAATTTTACTTTTTAGAGTTATTAAAAACTTTTTGAAATAAATTAAATAAAAGTTATTATAAATAATGCAGCTCAATTCGATGTGGTCAGTTTTCATCCATTAAATCAATTAGTAGTTTATTGGTATTTCACGCACTTTTCACATAAATGAGTAAAAAAACTTTTTATTGTGTTTATATTTCTGTAATTATTTTTCAAATAATTGTTTGCATGATTTTTAATTATTTTTTTAAATTTTAAGAAAAATTAATATGCACAATTAAATTTAAAATTGTAGAAATAATTTAAATTTAAAATATTGTATGCTGGTATTTTTATTTTAAACAAAATGTATGCATGAAATTTTGTTTTAAAATTATATAAGATATTTTAATTTTTCAGAGACCCAAATGTAGCTACTCAATATGGAGATATGAAAATTGATATCACCAGAGGGCGCTATGAAAAAGTTGTATGGCCTGAATTCACAGCTAATTATCAAAAGTATCTGAGTTTATGTAAGTACTGTACTTTTATCAATTTTTATTTATTCTTTCCTCAGTCATTCATATAAAATACTTTTTAAATATTATTAAATCCCAAGATTAAAAAAATCGTATTGAATGAATCTAGATGATATAATATCATTGAATCACGACGTCTTTATTTTAAATTTAGAAACAGAATTACATTTTTAAAAGAAGTGGGTTTATGGAAAACCTAATAATATAATTAATTAGATACAAATTTTCCAAAAGTTTTCAATTTGCCCAAAAGAGGGAAATTAATTAAACTTTTGATTCTGGTTTTTTGTACATTAATTTGAATTATTAAATTGATTTCCATTTCTTTCCATAAGTTTTAAAAACTGCTTAAAATACTTACTACTTGTATGTGTTCAAAGAAAATCCCTTTTGTGCACTCAATACATAATGTATAGAAATAAATAATGTGACCATATGATAATATGTGAAGATGCATATATTAAGATTCATTAGAATGTGAATTCATTAGAAATGAAATTATATATTCTATTCATGTTTATCCAAAAGCTTTTTTAAACAATTACATTATGAAAAGGGAATAGTTTAAAAAGTACTGTCATTTTAATTCATTTCATCAAAATTGTTATTAACTATAAAATTTCTTATCATTTTACCATTTAGTTGAATAATCAGTGATGTAACATTGTACTATAAGTAATTCGACACCGTATATCAAGATCCAATAAGGTATTAAACTCTAAGAACTGTTAAAAAAATAATTCGCTAAGTAGTATTGTAAAAAAAGAACAACTTAGATATTTATACCTTAACAAAATTGATAAATAAATTTGATACTGGAAACAATTATTTCAAAATATAGTTTTGATTTTAAAAAATACAGTATTTTTAAACCGTTTTTAAAATATGGTAAAAATGTGTTTCGTTTAATAATGGCATTTACAAACAAGTAATGATCTTTATGAAATATTTGTCAGAACAATTTGTAAATAATAAAATAAATAATTAATTATTATAACTGTCATAATATTTAAATGGTGCCAGGAGGTAATTGTAGATATATTATAGAATCTTATGAAAAAATTCAAATTAGTATCAAACTTAAGAAATATAAGAAATTCTGAAGATATTGCTGGTAATCGACACAATTTGAAAATTGTATTTCTGCTTTCAAACTTAAATAAAAAATTTATAATTCTGATGAAAAAAAATTTTTTTTTTGTAATATTTCATTATTTCAATATTCAGTAAATATTTCTGAAATTTTGTAATACAATCAACTGAAATTAACTTACCTAGCTGAAAAAATATTTTTGAAAGGAAAAATTAGTATATTAGACGAATAAAACATATCAAGAGAGCTCAAAGAACTTCAATAAAGAAAATTTCTACATAATTCATGCTCTCATATGTTGTTTTAGTGTCATTTACATAATATTGTAGTCTAAAAATCATGTTTTGTTTTCTATGAAACGTTCAGACATTGAAAACATTATCATTTTTGAGTAGTATGAATTCAAATGTCACTCATGTATTTTATATATATGTAAATACAATTCATGTACATTTTTATAAAACCGAGGAAAATAAATTTTTATTGAGAGAGAAACATTAAAGAAATGCACATTTACTAAACTGAATCTTTTAAAAATCAATCTATGAAATGCGAAATCACTTCAAAATGTCATATAAATAAAAATATAATTTCAATAGTTTTTATAGTTAAAAATTACCTTTACTATAATAGTTATTCTTGTATTACACCCATTTTATGGATCTATGATATTAATTGACGAGCAACCTTATAAAACGATGATTTAACATAAAAAGAATTAAAATAATGGAATGGTTTTCATTAATACATATGTATATTTTCATTTAAAACATTTTAAATCAATGGGGCTTGATTAAGGTTGTTAAGATCCATAACCCTCTGGTGGTGCAGAAGGCAAAAAGCCGATTCCTTAACTCCAATAAGTTGTAAATAATTCGGTAAAAATTTACTGTATGGTCGCTATTGGCAACTTTTGAAAAAAATCGCCAAAAATCTCGCCAATCTGCACAAACGAGGTCTGAAAATAAACAGAATATTCCATTTTTCACAAGTCGGTTTCAATTTGGTCAGAATCCTTAATCTGTGATTGGCCAGAATTGGTTGGGTTACCAAAAATATTATTTATTGCCAACTTTGGAAAATCGCACCAATAGTGATCCTACGGTAAATCTGAGCCAAATAATTATGCAAACAGTTATGCCCAATAAGGAAACTGAAGCAAGCAACTCCAACAGATAGATTCAGGGAACTGGGGATTCTTTTGCATTAGTTTTGCAAGACAATCCACCTGTAACCCACATCATCACTATACAAACAAATCTAAGTTTTTTTTTTTTTTTTTTTTTTTTTTTTTTTTTTTTTTTTTTTTTAATTTTCCTGTGTTTTTGTTGTTAATAATCTTTCAGGATCTATAACAACAAGTGTAGGTGGGGTCCATTTATTCTATCGTCAATCACTAAAAGTTAATTTTTTGAAAATGATTCTTTTGATGTTACGCGGACTCAGTAGAGGGTATTAAACTTAAGATTTGAACTTTAAACAACATTAAATTGTGATTATTTACATTAATAAGAAATGTACTACAGATAAGTAGAGCTATGATAAAATATTTGGATGCATGGTGTCATGTTATATGTGTGAACTTTATTGGTTTTCATGGTTGGGATTGTATTATTTGTCTGATGGTGCACTCGTTTCATACTTCCAGGCAATTAGGAGCATTATATCTGCTCATGATTGGTCTCGTGTTGCACTGGTGATTCTATTGTTTCCAAGGCAGGTCAACATATTCTAGATTTGCTTGTGGCCATCTTGGTGACCCTAAATTTAAAGACAAATGAAAGCTTTATCCTAACTCTTGTACACGGCATGTCAACCAGGCTATTCCCTGACACATTCTTAGGCCTAGGACTTACTAGGGAGGATTTCCTTGAGAATCCTTGCAGTTTGTTTATTAATGCTACATTAGATGGGTTCAGAAACAACAAATACGATAAAATATTAAGATTATTTAAGGTCTGTGGCTACTTTTATGTTTTTCATAATTTTAGTTCTTTCGACAAGTTTATATATTTATTTTAATTTATTTTGCAAGATTTGTCACTATTTTTTAAAAGATTGTGTCAGTTACAAAACATAAAATATTTTATGATATCACGTTTATAAAATTTTTATCACATTTGTAAATTATATCATGATCATTCAGGTATAACAATACAAAAAATTAGATAAAATTGAAATTAAAAACTATTTGATGTCAATTTTTTATACGATGAAAAAATAATAAGAATACAAAAAATCGCACAAGATGTTTCATATTGTATAATATTTGTGTACTAATATCAGTAATTAAAATTTAGCTTTAATTTCAAAGAAAACCTCAGTTTGAAACTACAATTCCTATTTTTTAAAGTTGATAATCATTCGTTATGCTAATTATTGTGAATATCTTTTTATATTTCGTAATTATTAAGTGTAATAAAGTATTATCAGCAAATGTGTCCATCTCATAATCTTTAGGGTAAGTCCACCTACATCTTCCTTAAACAAGCAAAGTTACTTAATTAGTCACCTGGTAATTCTAAATTCTATAGAAAATGTGATAAATTTCAATTCAAATGACAGTTTATTAACATACATTTAGGAAATTGAAACATACTTCTTTGTTGAAGAGAATTGTTTTAACTCTCTGATTGTGCTTACTTTATTAATGTGATCACATTTCTTTGCTGACATGAGACGTAAATCCTTAACACGAAACAGTAAAGTCATACATTTCCTACGTTTTAAATGTGCAACAAAATTATATTATTTTCATTTTTATGCTGTTGTTTGCTGTCTTAAAAGAAATTTTTCATTTTTACTAAACCATGGTCCATTCTTTAAGTAGCCGTCAAAGATTAAAGAGAATTAAATGAACTGGATTAAATGAGTTAATAAAATAATGATGATAGAGTGTTACAAAAAAGACAGTAATATTAAAAATACATTCAGTAATGAACATTTACAATTTCTATCCTTTTCCTTACTTTATATAAAAAGAACATATATTTAAAATAATATTAATATACCATATGTGTTATGCTCAAACTTATTTCCAAATTCAGCTGCATTTTGAATTTAATTACTATTACCATCCTCAAAGTAATATATTTTCTTTCAAATCAATAAATAATCAATTAATTAAATATGCATTTGTATAATTTAGAAGAATTGAAAATATAGCCTTATCAAAGCCTCAAAAAAGGTGAAATTATGCTGCCTTAGAAAAGTATTCATCTAACAATGGTATTTCTATCCATTAAAAATACTTTATATTATATTTTATATTATATTATATAAAAACTTTATATTATATTTTAGGCAGTAACTTTGTGAAAATTGTGCAAAACATTAATAAACTGTTAAAAATTCCATTTGACTCAACTCTTAGCTGGGAGAAATGCAATAATTCTTCCACATACCAATATTTTTCGTATTTTATTTTATCCAACTTAACATATTGCATTTCAAAAAGAAAACTATAATAAAATTTTAAAAAAAGTCAAATTAATGTAAAATTTCATCAATATATATTGAACTCAACATTGTGCCATTTTTATAATCCAAAAAAATCCATTTCATTTTTAAAATACATAAATGCACATAGAAATTAAACATTAAAATTCATTTAAATTAGATTTTCAAAACATCTAGAAGAGGGAAATAATATTGTAAAGTGCAAGGAGCTTTAAACATAAAGTAGAAATAATATCTGTCTTCACAAGACACAAAAAAATATATTAGAAATTAATAAAAAAATTCTTTTTTTAATAAATGAAAAATGACCTTTTTATAATTAATGAAAATGAAGTAAAAAAAGATATATTTATAGTGAATATAAATATCTTTATAAGAAATCCAATACCTAGTGCTTTTATCATTCGGTGTCATTAATAGTTCGTTAATCAGTTTGCTCTGTGTTTGAAAAGTGGCTGCTCTTCGCTAATTTAAGGCTTGAAGGGATAGTCCTAGCAAATTACTCGTAAACACGTCAAATTAATATTTTACTAGATTTCCTATTTTGATTCTGTCAGATTTTCTTATATTCATTCAGTTGAAATTTTCATTAATTTGCTAGACGGGGTAGTGACATAAAATAATAACTCTCTTTATGATTCTTTCATAAAATAAAAGTTAAAACAACTATTGCATGCCAGAATTGGAAGTATATAATTAGAAAGAGTTTCTATTGACTTAAAATATTTTCTTCCAAAAATTATCTGGCTAATATAAAATTATATCTTTTCCAATGAATGTATAACATAATGAATCTTATTTTGTTCTCATAGTTCTCGTTCTGTTTCTTCTGTGTGTCAAACTATATATACCAATTATTATTTACAAACTAAATACCAATTGAGTGTGATTCGCAGTATTTAAAATTTCAGTCTGAGAAACTGTACAATTCCATCATTATTACATGATTTGCAGATTACTTTGTATCTATTTTATGAAAGAAACTCTTTCTGTCATCAATTTAATGAAAGACTTAGACGAAATGTAGTAGATAATCAATGTTTTAAGACTCCTCTATCACTAGTTTAATGTCCATATGTAGGTTAGCTTTTCATAGTTGAAAGTGAATTCAAATTCTTAACTCATCTATTAAATTTGAGCTCAAAGATGGAGTTATTTATCTGTACTATCACGTAAACTAAGATATATCTAGAAGTATTTAAAAAATCTAATATTTTACCTTATTATTTTTATTCGTAGCTGATAGATTGGCTTTTTAATATGCCGTCAAATACGTAGTTTTATCTCTTGCAAAAAACTGCCGCATTGTACTATAGCACATTATGAATTAAATATTACAATTTCTAAGTTATAATTCATTAAAAATGCAATTAATATATCATTACAGTAAAAATTATAATTTTTTTCTGCGAAAAATGTATAATTTTTTCTGTAATTTTATATTTTTTATTGTGCTCCTTATATAAGTAAAATATTGAAGCAGTGCTTATATAAACTATTTAATATCAAAATTTCATATTTACTTGTCATTTTTAAAACAATCGTATTAGTTGCCTATTTTAAGAGGCTATGTATAGTACCTCTTAAAAATCTTATAGTTACACACATATACATATATATATATATATCTATATATATATATAAATATATATATATATATTAACAATGTCCTTTTATTAATTTTCAAGTTAATATAAATTACATACATATTGTATTAGAAGTGCATATTCAGCTTGTCATTAGGACGTTAATTTTAACTCTTCTATTTTGTTGAGTCGAAAATGCACATTTAATTTGACAATTTTCCATTTTACCTGCAAATATGTGGGCTAAATTTCAACTTCAATAAAAGAAAAAAAATATTCGAAAGTATTGTACCGTAATATCAAATGATGAGCTGTAATGTATTAGTTTATTTAAATAGAGTAAACAAGATTATAAAATCATTGAAACGAATATGTATATTCCCTGAACAATTAATTTTCTCTTTCTTATTACTTAGAAATCGTATGCCGTTTTATTTTTAGTGAATTATAAAAAGTCTACTTTTATTGAAAATATTTGGTAATCATTTTGGAAAATTTCGATTTATAGATGAATTACATTTCAATTATTTATGTACATTCAAATATTTAATGACCTAATACTCAAATAAGCTGTTTTTAGTGTTTCAAGTATTTAATGATATTTACATTTACTCATAGACATATTTTGATTTTCATTCTTAACAACTTAAAATGAGACTAATTAAGAGGCAATATTTGATATAGCTAAGCAGTTATATTTATAAATGAGAAATCATGGTTTAAAAATTTGAATCCATTACATAAATAAAACAAATACTAAGACCTCAAAGAACATTTCGTAAAACTTTAATAAAATAATACTTTTTGGGGAGAAAATATGGAATTTTCTTGAAAAAAGAGCAAAATAAAATTAAAATGGGTCAGATTAGCTACTAAAATAAGCAGTAAGAAAAATTATTATAGCGCAAAAAAAAAAAAAAAAAAAAAAAAAAAAAAAAGAGAAAATATTTTCAAATTAAGATTTCATGTTTTTAAATAAATGCTTTTGCTATCATATTATTCCACACAAAAATATGTACTTTATGCATGTAATGAGAAGAACTAATTCTGATAATTGCCTATATTTGAGAAATTTACGATTTAGTCTGCATATTATCGGATTGATGTACTTTAAGGCAAGTTACATTAACAAAATTCAATAACATATTCATTTTGAGTACTAATCTTCAATGTGAATATTTTTTAACATATTTTACGACCTCATAACATGGAACAGAGGAATACCAATTAACTTCATTTGCATATATTCAATTGAATATTAATTAGCGATTTTTTGTAAATATTTAAAATAAATTGTGAAAAATATTAAAAATTACATATTTTTAACAAATTTTAAATTATGTAACATTATATTTTCCTACTGCAATAAGATTATTTATGATATTCCATGACTTATAACTTCATTATATCATAAAAATTGATCTTCAAAATTACATTCATTGTGGAAATGGTAATTCATTGAAAATAATGAATTTATTTTTGATTCAACAAAAACAGCCATTGAACTTATTCTTTCTTTCTAATAATAATGTCATTATTTAGTGTAAATTAATATTAATTGAAATTGATTAAGGTGTAATGATGTTTATAATAATAAACTTATCTACACTTTATTAATGTTCTTATATAAAATATATTTTTGTGGATTATTATCATTATATATATATATATATATATATATATATATATATAAATTACAGAGATTTTATACATTTATTACTTTCTTCAACACGTAATTTTGACTCCTGTTCTTTCTATTTTGCTAGCCCTGAAGCCTAAGGTAAAAGACCACTACAATGCACACAAGCTTTCCTATTGGCTGAATCTTATTCCTCTCTTAGACACAGCAGATAATAGGACGTCACCCCAACACCACATGCTGAGCGATCATCATAACAAAACTGCTTACGATGGATTATTTCGAAATTTGTACTCAAATGTTCCTCAGCAGTCCAGAATAGAACATGATGCTAATGACAATTCCCACAATGTGACTACAGGTCACAAAACACATCTAAATTTAAATACTACAGATGTACATGTTTTCGGCCTCGACAGAGGCGTGCATCTTTCAGCTCTTGGCATCACGATAGCCGTGGGATGTTCGTTTCTCATGTTGAATGCTGTGCTGTTTGTTGGAATTTATTACCAGAGAAATAAGATACTGATTGCAAAGAACATGCAAAAATCCTATTGTGAGGTAATTTCAAAGCTATTATCAATTGTTTGTTTTTAAATCTATTATATAAACATTGACTTTCCTAAACGATTTAATGAAATCATCTAATTCTTGTATCATCATTTACATAAGAATTTTTAACTTGCACCAGCTCATCAGCAAAAATTATTTCTATTGGGTATATTATTTATATCTGTAGAGATCATTAACGAATCTACATTTTTTTTTGTACTCAAAGAGTGTTAGATTTTTCTACCTCATCTACGATTTTAAATAAATCTTTTCAAATACTAAATTGACTGAAAATAATTTCCTTAAAAATTTTATTAACTCACTATGTCATTTAGTATAAATATTTTTTTTAAGATTGGTTGAATTAAAATTCTAAAAATATAGAAATTCAATCCATTTGGTTAAAATTTATCTTAATTAATTTTAAGAGTGCATGTAGAGATTTTACTATGATATAATAAGGGAAATTTTTTAACTTAAAAAAATAAAAATATTTCAAAGTTATTGACATCTTATATCATTAATTCATATTTAATTAATAAATTAACCACTTTATAAAAATCACCTCCCTTACAAAAAAATTGAATACAGATTAGTGAGGCATATCAGTATTTTTAAAATAGATTCACTATTAAATTGCAACGCAAACAACAATGATAATGAAATTTACACCCATATTAAACCCATGTGACATTTAATATATCATTTATATTATATTTCTTCAGAAATTGAAATAAAAAGTTATTTTTAAAAATGTTTAATAATATTCAATGCGTAATATACCAATTTTAAATGCTCCCTTTCGTGAATATACGTTAGAAATTTGTGGATTTTTTATCACAGTTTGAAAATCTTAAGACAAGTGAGAAGACATTGTTATTTTAAAATATCTTCAGTCAATAATGAGAGAATAGTTAATTACATTTGTAACCAAATTTTCGTTTTTTTATGAAATATGTCTGTTCAAATTTCCTTGAACGTTTTTAATATGTTTAATTATAATATGATAAGATTTATTTTTGTTTGTTTTATCAAATTTTTCTAAATAAAAAATAATGTTATGAATGTTTATAAAATATGTGATTAATAATCACTATTGTGACACATTGGTGTGCTCAATATTATAAAGTAAATTATCCCATGATATTGAGAAATCATTGTTTAAATAAAAAATAAAATTTGATTGCGGCTAATATTTTGCTATAGAAACACGAAAGACTGTATTTATTATCAAAATGTATATGAAGTTTTAAATAGTTATTATTGAAAATTATTTAAACCAAATTTATGATGTACAGCCATCATCTTAAGTATTAATATATTTCATATATTACTGAATGTGAATATATTTTAAGTGTGTAGCTTACTGAATTTAACAATTCAAGAAAGTTATTATAGCTTATTTATATAATATGAGAAATTTATTATTTAGAAACATTAAATAAGATAATTTTGAACTTATAAAACAGATTTATTACTAACCTGTAGCTAGCATTTATTCAAGCAAAATTTATACTATGCAAAGTAAAGTTATGAAAGTTTCTTTAATAGTACACGCATATAAAAATACATTCAATTTAAATAAAGATATGTCTCAAACATCTTTTTTATACATTTTCATTTTTACTAGGTGGACAAAGTTGATGATGAAGACAATGAAATATCCCAAAAACCTTATTTACTCAAAGAACCACCATCAGCATTTATTCTACAAGATTTTGAGAACCTCCAAACTTACCAGGAACAATATGAACAAATGGAGTCAAAGGAAAGAGAAAAACATTTGGATGAAGCATCAGAAACTGAGCTTACACATACTCCGAAAACCCCAAAACTCAAATCAGTTACATTTGTTGAGCCACCTACCATATTTTGTGATCAACATGTTCCTAAGTTTGCTGACGACGTAACCAATCAGATAACATTGAAATCGCTGCTTAAGTCAGGGTACATGATCCTTTTTAATTATAAATATGTATAATATATTTTCGTAGAGATTGTGCGTTAATCATGCAACCTGTAACCTAATATTTTACTTAGACAAAAATAAATGTTTCCACTTAAAACTCTATAATAACATTTTTTACAGTCATAGTAATAACATTTAACTCATCTTCAAAACGGGCACATACGATTTCTAAAAAGTAATACATGGAATATTCTATCAATTAACAATCAGATATTGCTAACTCCTGGTCAGATAGAGAAAAAGAGAAGTGGGCTTTACTCTTCCTTCTAAAATATAGATCTCTTCGATTGGGCATGTCATGGAAAGTGTTCCTAAAAATAATGTTAAACAGTATGATTACGATTACGATTGAGTTCGATAATCATTTAATCAGGAAATACTTTTAATTGTTGCTATCTTAAGGTAGGAAGTATACAGCCTATGTATTAAGCGCTGTGGGCTATTTGTTCACTCATCGTTCGTCGTGAACTTGAACTTCTCCCTTGATCATGAGTCCGTGGAAACTGGATTTATCGATAAATAAATTTTTTGCAATTGTTTCAGAATTCAAATTTTATGGTCTTTGAACTATTGTACTTAACATTTTCGATTTAGATCTGCAACAAGACGTTTTGAAATTACAGTTCAACCTCAAATGTTCTGTTTAAGTGATTTTTTTCAAACTATATGTGTCAATACTTGTATTTTAACTATTTAAACTCAATAGTCACTATCACCACCCTTATATTTTTTCCGGTGGTCTTAATCTTCCGCGTAGTGTCCTTTTAATACTTTTTATTGGTTTCGTATTCCTTCTACACTTCTGTCTGGAAGATGTTATTTTCCCATGATCGTTGAATGTTATCATGGATCCTATTTTTGGTCGTCGTTGGAATTCTGGGATATCTCTGATTTTATCTTCAGTCGAAGCAACATTAAGCAAACACAAATACACAAATAATCTCACATTTACACTTTTGAAAAGGTAAACAAAAATATAATACAAAAAGTTTGCAGTTGTTATTTTAATTTTTAGTCTCATACTATCATATAAGGAGGTCAATATTTTCAAAATGTCTGTCTATTATTTTTTTAATCCCGTATATATTTACGTATTTATTTACATATACATTTATATAAAGAACTACTTTGTAGTTATTTGCGAGTGATTTTTGCAGTGAAAATTCAATACCATAACCTAGATGATGGATGTTAAAGATACAGAATTTAAGTTTTACTTTAAATGTTTCACATTTTTGGAGATTTAATTTATTACTGCTGAGAGAAGGAGCTTAGCATTTCGAAGTAGAAATAGTGTTATCTTTCTGTTTTCTGCGCATGAATAATTGTCACCTCGTGTGTCTCCGACGTCTCTAGTAGATTTTGTTTCATCTACGAAGCGGTTCCCAGTATATAAAATATTTCAAACGTGGGAATTAAGTACTCTAAACTTTTTTAAATGTTTCCAAATAGCTTTAAAAATGTTAATCTATCTACTACACAATATAATAGCATTACAGGTTTTCTTACTATGATAAATCCATTGAATTAATAATTTGTTTTCTTTATTTTCTTGGTATGACAATATAATTTAAGAAGTCAGACGATGTTACATAGCTTTTAATTTTTTTTAAATTTAAAAAATTAATATGCTATTAATTTCGTGTATACCAATTATATTTAAAATTAACAAATAATTAAAAAAATAAATCTGCATGATAGAAAATTATTCAACTTTGCATTCATTTCTATTAAACTTATATACATATTGAAGTATTAGTCTTTTTTTTACTTTTGGATTGCTTCAAGAATACTGAACAGTTTTCATTACTCAGTACTTTCACTATTTATTAACTGTGTAGATGCATCAAAATTGCTTAGTATTATCTTTAAATACTTTATCTTGTTTAGATTGTTTAGTAATTTTAGATTTTATTACCTTATTTTGTTTACCAATTTCAATGATTCAACTGAAATGACATTGACATCAATTGAGATATCAGTATTTAATTAATATTCTCATTGATAAAATTTACAATATTTCCTGTTATTAGACAAAGTGAAAAACATTTGCAATGTATATTTTTCAAAACATGTTATAAGAAGATAAATGAAAATAAAAATTAATATTAATTACTTTTAAAAAAAATTATTTTTAATATTATTTAAGTAGTAATTTGTATATCTTTATAATTTTGTGTATTAGTTAACCTTTCTTGGATATGATAGAATATATAGTAGTAATTTTTATTTTGTCAATAAATTCAAAGTATTTAAAAATGGTCAATTATTATATTGTTTATTTTAAATATATTTTTAAGATTATATTTTGAAATAAAATTCCTTTAGTTTCTTATATATTATTATTTTCCAATAAGATCTAAGTTCTATTATTTTTTTATCGTAAATTATTATTATTATGGCTTATAAATGAATGTATTTATAATTTTATCACTACAATTTCTTTTTCTTGCTATTTCAAAGAATAAGTGATTTATGAGGCTGATTGATATTTAAAGTATATTTATAGAATGTGATATACTTTCTAAATTAAGAAACTAAATTACACGCAATATTTAGATTACACTTCTTTTTCTAATTTAACCTACTTTGCTTTTATTTTTTAGAAGAGTTGAACAACTCGAAACTAATTGACGATTTTTCCTTTAATTTATCTGACAACTGAATAGACTTCATTTATGCCAAGAATAGATCTTCAGTGAACGACGCCAACAATCACAATCAGGTAAATAAGCTTTCAATTGGTTAAGAGCTACTTAATGTTATCTGGAGTAAGTTTCAGTCTCATAGCTGAAATAGAAAGGATTGTGACTTTATTTGAGATGCTTAGCTCGAAGAAATATTCATATATTAGAATCTATCTCACCCTTATCTGATGCTTTGTTCACTTTTTAAATTTGTTGATCTCACAATTTAAAAAAAACGAGTTTTTTTATAAATAAACAGTAAAAATTATAAATAAGAACATATGTAGTTTGTATAAAAAGTAAATTAATAAATTACATATTAAAATATATAGCTTCGAATGATTATGTGACTTTATTAACATAATTAACATTAAAATATGGAATACAATTTTAACAGAATTATTATTAATGCCTAATCAAACAAGTAAATAAAAATTACGTTAATCATTTTTATTAATTTTTTTTCTTTTTGTCGCCTTAAGATGATTATGGCAAAATTATCTGAATAATATCTTTAAGTAAATAGTTAACATCTCAGTTAATGCTGCATATAAATATTTATATTTTACATGAATATTAAATGTAATTTTGAATCTACACAAAGATAGTGCCGTCTTCGTAAAATTCCCTTTTTAAACATACTTTAAATGTCTGAGTTTCTCTACATGTTTCTCTTATTTCATATCATTATGAATCCTTTATTTATTATATAATATATTCATAAATTCGAAAATTTTTTTAAATTTCCGGACGAAAAATATTTAATTTCATTTTTAATAATACCATAATTTAATAACTATATAATGAATTATTTTACTTATTATTAATAGCAGTATTTATGCCCCTTTAAAAAAATATTCGTTATTTTATTTAGATTGAAGAAAGAGTTCAGTGGCTCAAGTCGCAATCGAGGTATATCAGAAGAAAATTTTAAGTAACAAGTATTTAAGAGATATATTACATGTCTGAAAATATGAAGTTTAAAACTCAAAGCTAAGGTATAATTTTTCTAATAGGTTTTTCTTTTTTTTTCCATTTTATATATTATTTCGAAAAAAACATTTTTTTTCTATATTAATGTTTAAAAATATTAAAAAATCCATTTGCAGATTTTTAAACTTTTCTTTTTATATATGTGTACAATTTATATTAATATACGTATGATATATTAAAATATTAACATTTTTAAAACAAATTTTTGTTATTGTTAAACGAATGATGAAATTAGATTAATAGTTTTTGGGCATCTTCGTAAAATCTGCGCCTATTATATTTCAATATATTTTTAATGATTTTACTTTACAATCAGTCAGTGTTAATATGTATTGATAAGATGCTAATTGTTTTAATTTTTGTTATCAATAACATAGTCTTTTCTTCGAAATTGCTAATTGGCTTCTAATAGTGTTAATTCAAATAAATTAACAATATTTGTTAACAGAAGTACGTTGATAAAAGGGATTACAAACTATTTCTGTAAAGAAACCATTTATTAAAAATTCACCGTTGCCCAGTGAACAGACAACTGCTTCCAAGATGGAATCTCTTGGTGGATCAATCCAGATATGTTTTGCTTATAGGAGTAAATGGTATTGAAATTCTGCGTTCTTTCCAAGTGAGACATATGTCTCATTGGATATTAAAATATTTTCCGAAACAGAATTTATGCACTTAAAATTAATAAACCTCAAAATAGTCGTCAGACTGTACACTGCGTGATAATGAAGTTATATTTGAGAAAAAAAATTTACATGTATAGATAAAATTATTATACATCTTTATATTGTAAATTTCCTTGTTTATATTTGCTTCTGATAATGCTACTATAACTTATTCTTTATAATATACAAATTACTTAATTAAATTTAACCAAGTAATTGATTGTTGCTCATGATTAAAATAATCTTAAACTTTGAAGTACATTACATAAAATTTATATTTGAAAGTTTAACATGCTTGAAGATTTTGATAATTTATATCAAGAAGAGCTGACTACTAAATATAAAGTAGAGCAATGTTTGAGGGAATATTTTCAAAAAATAGGTGAACTAGACTGTGCTTGTATTTACATGCATTTTTAACATCTAATTTAATCTTAAATTAGATGATATATAATCTTAATTTATTTATTTCAAGCATCTAATTTACTAATCATTAATTATATACTATTAATTAATTAATTTAACATCTAATTGTAATTATATACTATACTAATCGATCTCTATTTTTTCAGATAATATGTTTTTACTGGAACATGCTGCTAATGAATTTTGAGAAACACTACAAGGATCCGTCTTGAAAGAATTTTTATTCATCAACATAATGGCATCCTTTGATTCGAATCTTAATTGTCATCTTGAAATACAAAGTTCGTGCTAGATTATGATACTACTTATGCCTAAAAGAGAAATCTCAGTTGTAAATTAAAATATAAATATGTAAATAAATAAATATATTTTGCTATTTCACAATGTTTTATTTTATAAGGATTTTAATATTACAATTTTTTCAAAAAAATTACATTATCATTTTAAAAGACAACAATTTTTCAGAAAATATTTCAAATCTAAAAATTAGATTAACACAACATCGTAACCAAAATTTAAAAATAAACAAGGTTATAATATGAAAGCTTAATTTAAATATTTTTCTGAAAATAAAAATGAATTAATAGACTTTGGATGTTTCATGGACATTTTTTAATTTAATTAAAATTAACCATAGATTTAATTATATTATCTACTAATTTAATTATATTATCTAATGTGCTACTAGAACACTTTTGAATATTACCAGTACAACAAACATAATACGAAATCCTCATACACTTTTCTTGTTATATTTTTCAAAAAAATAATGATAATAATAATAATTGTATTTTTTTTATAAATTTACCAAGGTTAATAAAACATTTCAATAAATCTATTAAGCTAATTTGAATTATATTAAATAAAAATAAAGTAAAATATTTGACACAGATCGGTTACACTGCTGTGATTGTGTGAGAGCATATGTTTAATTTACCTATGTGAGGTAGCTTTATACTTCTTTCAAATTTAATTTTCTGTATTTTGTACTTTTATCAATAATAATTTAATATCATTTCAAGAAACGCCCAAAATATGTAAAAGTAATTTAAAAATGGAGAATTAAAGCGATTTTGAATAATTTTGACGTGGGTATCATACAAAGAAAATGAGGATCTATACTGTTCAGATCAATAAAAGAAATAAAAGATAAAATTTCTGAAACCAGATATATTATTTTATAATGCAAATTTAATCAGTTGGATGGTTTCCGAGTTATTTGTTTTAAGATAAAAATTGGAAATATCATGCAATTTTCATCGAAGTAATTCTTGAAAGTATTTCTATTCATTATTATAATATTACTTTTTAAATTAAATATTTAAAATGAAATTCGTTCATGATATTAAAATTCTAAATTCTTCACTTCGCAAGAAAACGAATGATGGAAATCAGAAATTTTATATAATATTCAATTATGTACTAACGGGATACTGAAAGAAGCAAACAAAAAATAGTTTTATTAGAAAATATTTGTGACATTTATATATTTTTAAAATGAGATGTCACAGTTGTCATAACATGTTTTTAATAAACTATATATTTACTAGTTGCCTACCCAATGTAAATGTGCACGTAATAAAATTACTACGCACAAGGGATGTACTAGAGGTTATTAGGTACAGGTCATGATAATTACTAAAGATCACAATGTAAATATAAAATCAGTTATTATATTCGATTATAAAATATTATTGAAATATATATTTATTAACAAAGAATTATATATTATTATACTTTAACTTATAATTAAATATTAAGCATTCATGAGAGTTCCTTTTTTATTATATATTGCTGAGTTATAAATACATTTGACTTTTATTAGTTATTTCCAAATGTATTATTTTTAAAAAAAAATATTTCATTTGAAATCTGTGATGTTACGTATTTTTTATGTTATCTCTTTCTTGACTATTAATCACTTAAATATCAAGCAAATCATATAAAAAATGATTACTAAAGATATTTTTAAAATATCAGAATTGTTATAGTTGAGATTTTAAATCGAGAATTAATTGAAATAAATTTAATTAGGATGTACCGCAACATAGAATATTTCAACAATATTTTGATTAAGAAGGTGAGTCAATCTTCAAGTACTGGGATGCCTTTTCAACAAACTACTGGATTATAGATAATGTTTCATAGAAATATTCCTGTTGATAAAGTTTATAATGCAATTTGCATTACATGAATATGAAAAAGTAATATATATATATATATATATATATATATATATATATATATATATATTAAATAAAACACATTTCATTCGCAAAAAAACATTTTGTAAATTGATATATTATAAATTTTGGATTAATAGTCGGACCTTATTACTGTTTCTATACCTTAATATTTTTTTTATTATGTTGTTTGAATTATATATTTTTATGAATTTACGTTCATTTTTTATTTAGAGACAACATTAAATATGGCAGTGACTAATATACATTTTCATATAGAAACATACATTTTATTCAAGAATTTAAATTTTGTCCAAGTACAAAAAATTCTAGAACTAAAACAATAATTTCAAAGAACATCTCCTTTCAAATTAAATGAGACTTTAACTATTTCATGAAACGTGGAAAATAGTAGTTTGTATTTGAACCAACAAGTATTAGTACATTTCAGAACAAATAAGTTGATAGGAAGCACATCATCACTCCTAAGCATACAGGTATTAAACCTCTGTTAAGCACATTTGATTTTTCTCTTCTCTATTTCTGATAATCCAGCTTGACTTAAAATAACCTTTAATTCTATGATACTAATATATTTTGTATGGAAACATGGATCATTTCAAAAACAAGACTGAAGTTTTTCTATTCGCAACGACAAAACTTTATTTGTATACGAATCCCAGTGTAAATTTCACGATTCTCAGTTACATTTCATACATCACATTTGACTTTGTAAAAATAAATAGTGCTTTCATCGTTCCATGGACTGCACAACTCTATTGCTACAAATTGCTTACGTATTTTGCACAGTAAAGTGAATTTTTTTCGTTATTATAAGATAAGTTTGTTAAACGTATACGGAATTTCTATACTCGAACTTTTATAATAATTTGGAAAACACAATCAAAATTATTTATAATCAGCAATCATTAAAATAGACTGAGAGAAATCTTTCGAAAAACACTTTCATAATTTTAACTAATTTGACATGTAAGAGTCTTAGATTAAACTATAACAAAACTCAGAGAAGAAATAAATAACCACCTGTTATCATAGTTTCCTAATGCAACGAAA
>JAPDSC010094993.1:67680-79160 GCA_026290005.1 Latrodectus geometricus | reverse complement strand
GAAGATAAAAGTATCATGATAAGATAATGTAAATCATAAAGATAAAATTATAGTAAAATAATGTAAATGACGAAGATAAAAGTATCATAAGATAATGTAAATCCTGAAGATAAATGTATCATGATAAGATGAGAATAAGGAAGATAAATATAGCAGGAAACTTTTTATAAAATATTGCTGTTTTACTTACTTATATCAAATGTATAAAATGTTTACTTTTAATCTAAAAGGAAAAAAAATCAACACATTTTGAAACAGTTTATTTTTAATAATATAAAGAAAAAGGATGTTATTTTTCATTTTACGTAATGAAAAAGTTGATATAATTTTCTTACTATGATTAAAGGAAAGAAATGCACAATATTATTTAAAATTAGATAAATAATCACTTAAATATTGGAAGTTTAATAAACAAATTACAAATTTATAAGAACAAAAGGTAAACAAATAATATAGTCCATAAATACAATATAATGTAAGATTTTCTTTTTTATCATTGCATACGTATAGTATAGTATAAAATTATTAGTATAGTATAAAATTAATGTAAAAATGACTTTCTAAACTGAAAGTAGTTTGGATTTAAATAATTTAATCCAATTTCTTTTATCCAAATAAAATATTTCTACAATATTTACATTAAGTAACAAAGTGTTTCTACAATCTATTCAACCATTAGATACATAAAGATAAGTTGTTCTTTATATCTTTTTAACCTTCAAGGAATGGTTCCTTCGATTTATTTGTGCTAACCTGAATCAGTACGAGCAGGAAAATCTTTCATCAAATGCTTGTTTCCCAAAAGTATGTATTCAAACATTTCTGTTATCATAATCTGATGATAATCAGATTGATAACTGGAATAGACCATTTCCTTGAATAGAATATTTTCCTATTCATAAAATGATCTTTTGAGTTAATACTGATGGTATTCGTTATTAATGTATAAAATATCATTCACACTAAGGTTTTAATTTTGAAAATAATGCGTAAAATATAAATGGAAGTCTACAATTTATGAAAATAAATATTATATTTTTTAAATGAAATTTTGCATTTCTTGCTGTAAAGAAATTTAAATTTACTATATCTATTATTTAAACATAAATAATTAAATTAAAAACTGCAAATTAATAGTATTAAAATTTTGCGTGCATACATTTATTTACTGGAGATTTTTGGTATTCTCGAAATATCTTAAAAATGTTTTCGCTTCAATATGCATTTTACTTTTTGTCTAAAAATAGATTTTTCATTTTTGAAGAAAATTGGTACTCTCTTAGAGCTTATATTATTATTTAAGAAAAAATTGAGTCCGCCATTTATTTTTAGTACAAAAGTTACGGAAATTTCCTTAGAAATAAATAATGATTGCAGGTGAATTAAGTGCCAGTATAATAAATCTACGTCTGTAAGCAAATACAAATTTTGCAACTTTTCCATAATCTGGATAATTCTACAAATATTATGTAGGATAAAAATCTGGAAAAATACACAATTTATCTGATTTTAGCGGTAATGAGAAAATAAAGTATCTCTTGTTACACCAATAATTTTGCTAGTATATGTGGTCACTTGCAGAAGAGCAGTTTCCGCATCCTTAGTGGTCAGTGAAGCTATTTACTTTATATTTTCATAACAATTTGTAAATTTAAGAAAGTGCCGTACTTTTTTAAAAGAAAAACTATTTAATTAAAGAAAATTAGGTAATTTTTTGACACACGGATTATCTGTATTTCTTCATAAATTAATCAAATCAAACATTAAATTGAGAAATTGATTTTGGAATTCATTTCCAATCAAAATTGGAAAGAGATAAAAAAAATTGAAAAACAAATTTCCTCAAAATAAATGACAAAAATATAAAGACACTCACTGAGTCAAATATTTAAAAAGTATTACTTATCTAAATACATAAACACGGTTATTAAAATAATTTAAGGAATTGAGTAAATTTAAGAATGCCATGCACATATGTTGTTTTGTCGTTGTTAGTTTTGACACTTTGATGAACGAAGTCCACCCTTAAGGGGCTGGCTGAATGCATCCAGAAAGTGCGTCCTCCGTTTTTCTGAATAGAGCACTCCCATACGAATGTGGAAGTACGACTTTGGCTCATAGTTGGCAGCACCATCTGGGTCTTCCATTCAGAGATTGAAGCCAGAGAAGACCTATAGGCTAGCTTCGAACATGCTCAGAGGTATTAATTTGGAATGGGAATATGGAAGATATTGCGATCCGACACATTTTACGTGTTCCAGTCATTATTAGTGAATATGACAGGCCTTAGGCTAAACCGGGATTCGAATTCACTACCTTCCGGTAACCAGAATGACGCCCTAACAAACCAGACCACCAGTGTTTACCAATTCATTTGCTTCTTTCGTTTACATTGCTTTAGCTGATTTAGTCAAACCGTTAATATTACACTGTAAGATTTAACGGGTCTTTTGTGAATAAGAAAACTGTAGCTCCGTTTTCAAACGATGTCCTGTAATCGTTTGTTCAAGACTTGAAGATGAATGAGTCAGATTATTTCCAATGGTTCTTATTTTAAGTACAATAGCAAAGGTGAATAATATATAACAATGTTGGAAATCTTGGCGATTATCTAAAAATAATGATACCCTCTTTGCCTAATGAACAGTGATGACATCACCTTAAGATCCCATGCGAAAAAAGTAAGTAGTATAATATGATGCTTTGATCCGAAAGAAATACAGATGCTTGTGCACCGAAACTAATGTTGTAAGTATATCTCTCCACCTATAATATTTGTTGTAATATATAGATAAATATGAATATTGCCGAATTTTTTTCATGATTGTTGGCTCATTTACTAGAATGTCAGTGGAATACCCCTGAATTGAAATCACCGAACGAATAAGGTAAGAGTAAATTTTCTATTACAAATTTATTACTTTTAGTAACTTGAATTATTACCAAAAATTTCTTTTCTGATATATTACTTCATTAAGAAAAAGGAACAATTTAATTACATTTATTCATGCCTAAGATACAATTCAATTAAAAGGTGTTTCGGGAGTCTGTTGGGAAATATAAATCAGTTTTTAGTCTCTTTGACTTGATAGTACTCGTATAACCATCTTCAATACTAACTAAAATGTTTTTTTCATGCAAACATTTTGTTGTTAAAGTTAATTCTTTGAATCAAGTGTGTTTGTCGAGTGCCAGCCAAGCTAACAATCTGGGGTGCGCTGCTCCATTTTTTCAACTGAACCACAATTAGGTGTGGATTCCGACTTCTTCAGTACACACATGCCATAGGCACCCGTTTATAGGGAAGGCAAACCTTCATATAAGAAAATGACAAAGATGGAAGAGAGAGAAGATCATGTTTTATCCGGGATTCGATCCCAGGAGCTCCTTATCCACAGTCATGCACGCGGTCCACTACACAGGCTGGGTGGTGTATCAAGCGTTAAAACATTTATTTTCTGATTATTATGAAAACAATTCGGCTGTCAAAATATTTGTTCTCATTCCATTAGATAAGAAATCCCTACCAATGTTGTTATTATCAAAATGAAATGTATTAATCTGTCCTATTTTATTATATTCCAAGTTGTCTCAGTAAAAAATTGTAAGTCGTTTTTTTTTGCCTCCATCTAACTTACATTGTCCTCCCAAATTGTCTCACTCAACATCATTTAATGAATTAAATATATAATTAGGTCTATTTTTCAATATTAATTTGTTGATGAAATGCATGTTGATCGTTAATTCTCCATCTTCTTTCACAACCATTTAGGGAAAGGTTCCACAATGATTCCAATGCTGAAAATCAAGGATATACAGAGATGTATGTATTTTATTCGACACTTGTTCTTCATTGTGGTATATAGGTTAGCATGCTAGCAATTACAAGTCCCAGATAGTCTACAAAATTTAAAATATGTAATTCATTGTTGAAACTTTAAATTCCAAAAACTAAAATGTAACAGAATGTATTCCTCGTACAGAATTATAATTGACATATTCGTGAATAGGCACACTAAGAAAAATATAAGAAACTGACATTGACAAATGAACCTCGTACTTATGCTGTCACATTACGTTTAGTATTATTTTATTCACAAATAGAAAGATGTAAATAGCCTGTTTTACACTTTTATCAGTTTGTTTAATCTACAATATCTCAAGGAAATATGAAAACCCAATTAATGAGTTTGATTTTTTTTACCTCGAACTAAATATTATTAACTATAAATGTCGTTAAAGTTTTAAGAAATTCATACATTAACAACCCTAACTTTGTAAAATCTGTTGTTTACATAAAGAATTAATATAATTGCAGTAAATATCATCTGTATTTTATTTGCTTTCGTCTAGATAAATTAAATATGATTTACTAATAAGCTAACAAATATTTTCATGAACATATTGTTTACTTACACAATAGAATTAAAAATAGAGCAAAGGAGAAAATTTTTATTAAACATTTGTAAACAAATTCTGTTTGCTTATCAGAAAATCTAATTTTATTATAACTAATTTTAATGACTTTTTCACATAATTGCATACTTATTTTTATTTTAATTATTAAGAACTTTCTGAGAAATCCTTAAAACAATGTTTGACTAATGATTTAATTAATTAATGTAAATTACTTCATGATATTTGTATTTTTATCAATTAAAAGAAAATTATTATCCTATAATATTTAAAAATCATGGAAAAATTTCAAATTTTAGATTATTAAAATTATTATTTGTGATCTGTCTTAAAAAGAATTCGAATTATCTAATAAACTGAGAGGTTTTTTTCATACATGTATTTTCAGTTTCATTTATTTTTTAATGTTAAATCCATTAAACTAGCTCTTATTAAAATTACCTAAAGATAATTCATTTTCATCTAAATATCTTTTACTAATTCATCTATTCTTTTCATAAATTTGCTGTAAATTAAAATGCTTTTAAGAATTTTTTATTTATATTTTAATTACATTACATATATAATCATTATTCTTATTATCGTTCCAATAAAAAATGAAAGTTTATAAAATTTAGTTAGATTCAAAATATTCTTAAAAAACCAATCCAATTGTTCCTATTTAATTTATATTTTAGTTATTATATAATCATATTAGTTTATAATAGTTAATGTGATAATTGTGTACCCATTTTATTATAATAAATATTATTATTATAATAATTGAAAGCTTTCTTTATATTTCGAAATTTAATTATAGATTTAAAAATATCTCTAATACATTTTTAAAAAATGCTTTAATTATTTTTAAACTATTCCCTTACTGTTAGTTTGAATTGTTTATTTCAAAAAAACAATACACTTATTTTTATAATTGACTCAATGATATTAACAAATTTTTATTTTCTGGATAGATAACTATTTCAATAAAATTAAATTAATTTAATAAGCATGCATTGAATTGTCAAAACTGATTGAAATAAATGTATGAAATAATATAATTTCAAAGAAAATAGTTTAGAATATGATCTAGCTTAAAAAATAACAAATGACTTAGCATGATACATATTCTGTAAACATAAATTAATAAATTTATGAAATTTAAATTTTAAACAAATATTATAACAGTATGCGATGAATAATAATGCAAGCAATAAATTATGTTACTAAAAGAAAACATTTTAGAAAATTTAAAATTTTTTTGAAATTAATATTTATAGTTCAATTCATTCCTTACATTAAAATAAATTAATAATGCTTTTACCAGGTTGGGTAAAAAATAGGGAACTTCTTGATTTGGCAAAAAAAATTGGCAAAAATTATTAGCAATAAAATTAAATTTCTGGTTTAGGTGATAATCTATAATCTGGTAACCCTGTTATTTTCACCACTTTAACAATCGTAGTTTTAACTTTCCTATTTTGTTTTTCCCATTTTAGTGCCTATCTTAGAGTTAAAATAATCGCCAAAAAATTAAGGAGTACCCGTAAATAAACTTTTATCACATTTACTTTCAGAAGCAACGTTTTGTTCAAATTTTATGTATCGAATTTTTATCTTAAATTGGTCGTGAACGTACACTGAACATGAAAATTTCAGGGTTCTCAACTAATGCTTCTCTCTTTTGTTTGCACAACAGTTTTGGTTGCTTTAAATTTTTAAAATTTTTGCTCTCTCCTATTCATCTACTTCTAAAATTGTCGAATATATACAAAAATAAATCCATTAGGGTGTATGTAATTATTTTCGAATGTTGTTCTTTGGCTGTTAGAGTTTTTAAATTATACACACACACACACAAAAAAAAAAAAAAAAACCTGTAATAACATCAAAATTTTGGGTATACGAGAATAGCTTCAGATATCTCATTTGAGTTTTTGTCTTAAAATTTTTATTAATTTTTGAAGTTTTAAAAGAGTTTTAGTGATGTTGTTGAGAATGTATTAGATTAAAAAATAATTTCTTCCATAACAAAACAAGCAACTGCTCATGACATTGTACGAATTTCTTTTGCCAAGAGTTTTCTTTCAAACTCTTGAGCACGTTAAAAGCTTTTACCACAAAATAAACATTGCAGGATAATTGGTTTTTATTGGGTTGTCCGGAAAGTTGGCTCTGATATTTTAGGAAAACTAAAATGCAGCTCATTTGATACTTATTTAGTAAATTATTTAGGTACCATTCTATCTTTCATATAACTTGAGAATTATGTCCTTCCAGAACCTCTCAAGATTCCTCGTATAAAAATTATCCAAATGGGTTTTGATTTCAATCAAATAGTCCAAATTTTTCCCATCAAGGAAAATCCTTCATCCAGGATCCTCGCCATAAACAGCGCATATCTTGTTTACCGCTTATGTGGCATTTTTGCCCTTTCAGAAAAAGAAAAACATTCAATGCCTATAATGCTCTTTATTTGCCAATCTATTCTAAGGCGTACAAAACGGATAAAACCGAACGAATCGTAACCAAACTTTTTTCGAAATATGGCTGAAACTATCTCTTTTAGAATAAGTACACATGTCATTTGTTTTCAAAAATTGTGATATATTCAGTCAGGTCTCTCGCGCTACCTACCGAAAATTGGCGCGAACTATTCGGACAACCCAATATTTAGTTTCCCTATTGTGTCTTAATAAATATCAGTTTCTTTTCTTTTCCATATGTATATGAAATAATAAATCCAATAAATTAGATTTTCAAACTTTTTCCGGATGCATCTCCCCATTATAGCTATAATCTTAATGATACATTATATGATTATTTGATATTTAAGTTCAATATTATATTTTTAATAAACTTTTAAAAGAATATTATGATATTTTAATAAATGTATGCCACGTACGTAATGTGTTCATTACCGCAAGTAATAAATAGTTGGAGATATATTCATTTATGTAATTTTAAAGTTTTAATTAGAAGACGAGGAAAAAGTTACATTTTGCATTAATTTTATAACTGCCGGAAAATGAACATTTCCTTTCTCAAGGAAATACTGTCTATTACGTATATTAGCTTTTTTGATTTTATTATACATTGCTCTAAAATAATCTTTTATTTTAAAAGCATGTATTTTATTTACGAATTGCTTCTATTTTTATTTAATATGCGAATCTACTTTCTTCGTTTTACATTTATTCCACTTATCAGTAATATAAAGCGCAGAAAGTACTACTTAAAATAGCAGAAGTAAGTTATTTAATATGCGAATGTACTTTCTGTGATTTGCATTTATTCCATTTATGAGTAATGTAAAACGCCGAAAGTATTATTTAAAATAGCAGAAGTAAGTTATTTAATATGAGAATGTACTTTCTATGTTTTGCATTTATTCCATTTATGAGCAATGTAAAACGCAGAAAGTGTCATTTAAAATAGCAGAAGTAAGTTCGCGAATGTACTTTCTGTGTTTTGCATTAATTCTATTTATGAGTAATGTAAAACGCATTTTAGTTGTAAAACACAGAAAAATGTATGTAACTATTTGTTATAAATGTTTTAAAAAAAGTTTGAAATTAATAAATTTAAGCATAGAAGCTATAAATTTTATTCAAAAGCTCATTCAATCCATGTACAAATTATTCAACAAAGAACAAAACAAAATTTATCATCGTTTCATATTTATAAATATTAAAATAAAAATCATAATAAAATAAATAAGAGATATTAATAGAATATCATTCAGGTTGCTTAAATGCAATTCAAAATGATTTGTCTTACGTTTGTAAATGAAGTAAAACAGATTTTGTATATATTTTAAAATATTCATTCATGTGAATTTGCAGTATTTTATTTTTGCAATTATTGGTTATCCAATTTTTTGGAAAAATAAAATATTAAACATTTTTTAAATAATATTTAGTTTGGAAAAATAATTTTAAATGTGACTCAAAAGATTTAATGCAAAAAAGTAAAAAATATGTGCTATTATATGGTTCCTATTTTTAAATTTTTATTACGTGCGGTAAGAAATACATTAATTTCAATATACATTAACAAATTTTATTTCATACATAAATTATAATCATATTTCAATTTGAAAATTTATTACAAAAATTATGAGCAAATTTGATTTTATATAAAATTATTAGTGAATTAAAATGTTTTATATATCACGTAAATTACAATGCAAAATAAATTGATTTCTGTTTTTCTTCTGAACTGTAAGACAAATAAAGAAAACATCAAAAATAACAAAAAATTACTAAGACTGAAGGAAACTGGTTTTTATTGTTTTGGTGTCAGATCCAATTTTGAGTGCCTAACATAGCAGAAAAGAAACTTTTGTATCTGAAAACAAAATTTCACCATGTTAAAAGACACCTTCAAAGTTCGATTTCCTTTTGCTTCGTTGAAGAGTAACGGTCACAATATTAGAATGGAAATATTCAATATTTTTGTTAAAATACCAACCGTGTCAGGAATTCGCAGTGTCAGGAAATTTTCATTTTTCGCATATTCTTAAAAGATAATTCAAGATTAAGATCGATATATATATATATTTACTCATATCTCCTTAAAAAGAAGTGTCTTAGAATCAATCAATATTTCTTAAGTCTGATTATGTGTATTGAATATTTTGTGCCCTGAATTGTATATTTCAAATGTTGTTTCACATTCTTTTGAAAATATAGATTGAGATCAATATTTTTACTTGAATATTTTATGTCGTGGATCCGATGTTTTCAAATTATTTGTCCTTGAACAGTTCAATATTGAAATATAGTTAATACTTGAACTTGATATGGTTTTGAAAAAATTTAAAACATTTTAAAAAGAGGGGAAGTAGAAAATCCATAAATTTTATCTTTTATTTTTATCCAGAATTTCATTTCATTATAAATAAAAAAGTTAAAATGATTAGAAAATTTTGATTATTCTTAGAATATTTCTACTGTTATTTTACGATTCTTTAGTGGAACCATAAACCATACATTATTTGAATGAAATCTAATGTGATACATAAGTTTATCTATATAAAAATCTTAATAATATTTTAAATGAAATTGAATAGAAAGTTTCCGATGTAATTAATTTAAAGGATAAAAAAAATACATATTCTGAATGATGGTTTTTTTAAAATATGATACATTAAATATGATGGTTTTTCATTCATATTTAAAAATCCTTTTTTTAAAATATGAACGGAGTAAAAAAATGCTTAAGTAGAGTTGAATACAATGACTAAATAGTTGCATATTGAAGAAATATCGAGTCAAACATTAAAAGTTCATTATGGATAATAAGGAATCCATTAGAATTGGGTTCATTTTATATTGATAACTTATCAATTAATTGAAAATTACTGTATTCAGATTCAGTATTGAAAACATATTTCTTATGATCAGTCTAAAAGAGTATAAGTTGGATATTAAATTATTTTGATTCCAAAAAATATAGGGGCAATTTTAACTGTTAAAAAAACTAAGGTTCGAAATTTTTTCATTGTTGTATATTCAATACATTTTGAATATTTATGTGTTTGTAATTTTTTTTTTATATTAAATTAACTAAAGTGATAATTTTACCTTAAAAACCTGTTCTCTATTTTATACAAAGACATCTAAAAATATTTTCTCTTGTTTATTTTTTCTTTGAAATTTCGACTATTGTTTATAATATAAAAATAAACATCAAATGAATGCTTTAATCCATCAACAAGTAATCATTTTAATAAATCAGTATTTTATTATTGATTTAACTAGGATTACGATAAAAAAAGGTAATTAATATGATTGGTAATAGTAAGAGTTATAGTAAACACACAAATTATTGTTACCTAGACAAATGTAGTTTGTCAGAATTCCAAATAATGAAATAAATAAGTGTGATTAAAAAATTAGTATTTGTTTTGTTTCGTTAACTTTGGAGCTTGTTATAAACAAATATTATTGGAAATAAAAGTATGTGATTAATTTATTTTTGTCTCTTCAGTTTCCTATCTTTTAAAATTATGAAAATCAGGAAATTCTTAAAAGCTCAATTAGGATTTCTTTATTAAATTAGAATGTTTTCGAATGTAAAGATTAAGTATTGCTTATAAATGTGCATTCTCATAGGTGTTATATAAACAGGAATATTTTGAAAATTTTTAATTTAAGTAAATTTTTTGTTAAAATTTATATTAACCCGATACATTTATTTATGAGAACACAATATAATTTCTTATCCAATTGATTTGTCTCTATAGTAATTTAAATCCAATAGATTTGTATTTTATTGTCATGTCTAAGATGCCCTCTAAAATGTGTGAACATATTTTCCTTATTCGTTATATTTTTACAATTAAATGAATTTCATTATTGTCATCTATTTAATTTATAAATAAGGCGTATGGTATATATTATCTTATATCATATATAATAAGAGAATTTAATTAATAGTTTTTTATATCTAAAGGAAATTGAGTGAAAATTAGAAACAATTTTGCAGTATTCAAAGTTTCATTTTATACTATGTGTATAAAAATAAGAATATAATTGGAGGAAAATAAAACAGAAGTACTCTTTTATTTTTTTTTGCAAAATAGTATCGGCATATATTTATGTCTAGTTTGAAATTGTGTTATATTGAGAGATCCGTTTATTTTTGAGCAATGTGCCTTTCAAAAATGTCAATTTTACAAGAAAAGAAATGTCAATTTTACAAGTACATCTGGATATAGGACTATTTAAGCTGCAAAATCAGACAATGATTAATAATATTTTATTAAACGATTCCTTATAAAATTGTTTTATCTGATCATATTATTTTGAATTCCAAAAAACTGAATTTTCTATGTGCTTTATATTGGGCAGGAATTCACAATGCTTGTTAATAAATAAAATGCAGCGTTTTGAAAATTTTGAAATACTTTTTGTACGTTACGATTTTATACTGAATATTATCTTGCCAAACATGAGTTAATGAATATATATAATTGGTAAATTTTATAACTTTACTCTATCTATCTATCTATCTATCTATCTATCTATCTATCTATCTATATATATATATATATATATATATATATATATATATAGATA
>JAPDSC010094993.1:50824-67580 GCA_026290005.1 Latrodectus geometricus | reverse complement strand
GGGTTCGAATCCTGGCTCGGGCATGGATGTACTTTCTCTCTCTCTCTTTCTTGTGTTTGTCCTTTCTTTGTGTGTGTGTGTGTGAATGGCTGCCTACCCTATAAACGGGTACCTATGGCATGTGTGTACTGAGAAAGACGGACTTCACACCAAATACGGTTCAGTATATATATATATATATATATATATATACCAATTAGATTCTCTAACATTCCTTTCTTTTTCCTAATATTACTAAAACATTAGTTTACGTTCAAAATCTTACTCTTGCTACAATTCAAAATAATATTCATCCGAATTACAGATAAATATTTGTAAAAGTTTTATAAGAGATAATTTTTCCAACATTTTATCAACCGATGGAATTTTTCATAAGTTAATTGCATAATATCTTCTATATATTTATATTATGTAACTACTTCAAGTAATATATATATCGGCTAGGCTACCATTTATAAAAGTTCTATGTCAATAAAATGGCTATGAGAACAAACATTTTTTGTTCCATATGTCAGAGGCAGTATTTTGTTCGGGGAGAAGAATTTCATTTTTCACTTCTTGTTTTCCTCTGTGGGGTAAGAAGATTAAGTGATCAGTCCACCATAAAATAAATGATGTGTTGTTTTTTTCTAAAATATATCTATTTTTTGTGCAAAAGTTATTTTGTCGTTACATGAAAAAAGAAGATTATTTTTTGTCTTATACAAAAAACAGGAAACGAAACATCTAATGAAGTTTATCATCTTTTTATGTACTCTGGGGTATCTGGGAGTTGGGAAACAATTTAAAGAGTTTTTCATAACAAAAATAAATTCTCACATAATGATAACGCTAGTGAATTAATGTCTATGGTTATTTATAAACTGTTTTTAAGCAGTATTTCATTCAATGGAGATTGGAAAATTTATTTGAAATAAAAAAGGATAATATTATATTGAAAAATGAAATTAAAAGCTTTTTAAGACATAAAAAACTAAAACTCATTATGAAATTCCATGTTTATAATTTAACTAAACTATGAATAATTTTTGCAATAAATACCTCCGGTGAATCAGATAATAAGTGAATCTATTTGCTTAAACTTATTTTTATTTAAGTATATTTTAACAATATTTTTTGGTTTAAAAAATTATTTCATAATTTTAATTGATATGTTTGCATATATTTTTGAAATTTATTTTCAATTAATATTTGCATTCAATTTTAATATTTTTCCATCATTCTTGTTTTATAGTATATATATTTTCGGTACATTTTTTTCATTCCTGCAGGTTTTTATTCATTGTGAAGTTGAATTTCAAAAAAAGATAAACGAATCTTGTTTTGTATTTTGAGTGCAAAAAAGTTAATTAGTTTTTAATTCGCATATATATATATATATATATAAGAAATTCTGCTGAAGAATAGACAGACGAATGAAAACTCAAGCCTTCTGCCCAAAATTTGTTTACTACTAAATGTCCTTTGAAGCTAGTCTTTGTAGTTCTATGCTGCTGTTAAACCAACCCTTTTGATTGGGGATGAAAAGCAGCTGTTTTAAGAATTTTAATGCTGTAATATTTGCTCAAGAATTAGAAAAGTTGATTTTCAAACTATCATCTTTGGTCAGATAAGTTAAAGTGTTCCTAAACTACATATTCGGATGAAACCATGTCTGTTAGAACTTCCTGCCAAGTGATCTTCAACAAAGTGTGTTATAACCTATCTTGAAAAGCTATCAATAACCCTTAGCTAATATCTGAATCCTTGTAATATAGGTAAAGAGCCAAGAACATGAATGCAAAATACTAACATAGCATCCTAAAAACATTTTTGGGGATTCTTAAGTGCATCAGAGCAGATTACGAACCCTATGAATTTTAAATCGTTGACATTCTTAACAAGCCCTACACCATAATTAGCAGTTTCTATTGATATTTGTCCATACAGAACTTTTCATTAATAGTTTCTTTGTTCTTTGAATCTCTGGATGTGTTAAGTTATTAATATATAAGAATATTTAATTAAGAAATTTAGAGGGAATATGTGAATGGTTACAGTTCGTAGAAATATCTCGATAGATTTATGCTTTGATGTCTTGAATGTAAATTTTAAGCATTATTATCAATATTGCTAAATCTTCAATCCTTGAAATTCGGACATCAGAATATTAAATAAGTAGAGAATGCATAGATATGATATTAATTGAAAAAAAATTAGAAAAAAAACATTTTTTTCTTCGATAATGTATCTAACATTCATTGAAAATTGAGCAATATAATTAAGGTGAAGCTTCAGCTAAATTTTGCTGCAATGCCAAAGTGATATATTTATGATCTGTGAAAATTATGAAATATCTCTCTTTTAATAAGTACATAAAAAGTTTATTGCAGTGCAAATGAGCAACCATTATAACCTGGCTATGCAATACATCTTCTTTGAGTATCAGTTAAGGAATGTTAAAAGAAGTAAAAGTATGACTACATATACAGAGGAATGAGGATCATACTATGTAATAGATACTGTAGCATTACTATAGGAATGGACAAATTTAGATGCCTTCAAAAACCATTTTTGCGATTTAAGAACGTCATCTAGCGAGAGTTTTTTATTGCTATTCTTGCAGTTTCTACAAAATAATGAGGTTACAGGGCTGTTGCAGTTTGCTGGTATTTGGAATGAAACTGTTAAATTAATCACAGAAAAGAACCTGCATTTGTTGGTTGCTGTCGTGGAATTTGGTACATTTTGTTTGGTACCAATTTTTGTCAGAAGAGTTTGAATTCTTTCTGCTGAAATTTTATAAATATTTGATTTTAGATTTCAAAATACACTTTTCACCAAATTGATGCACAATATATTTTCCCTTTTAATCTTTTAAAACTAAATAGAAGAGCTCATAGATTGATGTTTTATCAAGAAAAGAAATCAATATATTGTCCAAATAATCTGGTTCAGATAACTCCTGATTTGTGAATAGTTGAATAGTTCATAAGCAAAACGTCAAGATAAAAAAAAATCGAACAATCTAAATTTTGATATGGTTCTGGTTTTAAGAATGTTGGTTTCATGATCAGGTTTTATTAACCGATTTAAATCTATGGTTGAAAAGAGAATCACAGTGAGTGAAAAATAGTAAACAATAACGATCAGGAATGGAAATATTGTTAAAAGTTCTGTAATATTCATAAAGTCTCTAATCATCTGATTCCTTTAAGAAGAAATGCAGCTGACTGTCTCAACAATTTTAGAAGGTCTACAAAAACGTGTTGTAACATGAATTAAAATACCTGTTTTCCTGCTTATAATTTTTCAGATGAAAGTCTTCCAACACTAGCGGTAACATGAGCTTCCTTGTTTTAATAATATGTTCAATGATATGAACCTTCTTAATACTGATGAGAATTGGATGCAATAGGTTTAGGAATTATGTTAAATTGGTTCACATACTGGTTTTGTCCAGTTTTATTGTTGAAGTATCAACACCATAATAAGTAACAACGATAATTTGTATGGAAGGGACGCCATCCAATAGTTTGTGATTTTTATGTGAAAAAAAATGTATAAATATGACAACAAATCGTTATTTATTGTAAAATTTATTGTCTTGTGCAATTACAAAAGGATCGTGAATTACTCTGACTAGTCCAAAATTAAATTCTAATAACTTTTTTGATACGCATTTTTTATTTTGATTTCATTTACATCAAATAATTCCTTAATTTCAAATAATATTCTTAATTTCGACAGAAGTGGAATCACAATAATTTCTGTTTAAAATATGGATTATATGACTTATGCATATAAATGAACTAAATTAAAAAAAATTACTAAAATCCGGATATAACGGATAAATTATAAACGCCGGGGTGTATCTTAATGGGTTTGGAATATTCGCCCAACACCAATAGCTTCTTTGTTTTTAACCAAGGCCAAGTAACGAAGTCACACCGGACTTGGCATCATTTTCTTCACATCCACGCCACACCAGTGATAGGGCTTAGGACGTTATAGGTTAACGTGGCATATCCTCAATCCATGAAACTCCAGCAAATATCAAAGGGGGAATGTGGTTACCCTCCCAGACAATGACCGTAGCAAACAATGGTTCATTTTGCTGATTTTAATTGGAAGTGGCTTGAAGTTCTTGTATCTCTAGAATCTTCTTCTTAGACAATAGTCCAAATACTTTTCTAAATCAAAACACACATCAATTTGAAATAAATCATTTCACATATATTAATTACTAAAAATATACAAATACATTCATAAAATGAATAGTAAGCACATTCATTCTTTTTTTATCACACTGAAAATTTTATATTTATTGTATATTTATTTTTATATTTATTGTTTTACATTTATTTTATATTTATTGCTTAATTAAATTGTCCATTTCAAATAATTATCAGAACATTTTCCTGAAAATTAAAATTTAAAGGGCTCTTGAGAACAGATTCAATATTTTTCTTCGCTTCGCTTCAGTTCTGATGAGAATAATAAAAAATAGCATTTATTATTCGGTAAAGGAATTTCAAACGTTACTTATTATTAAAAAGAATAAAAAATTGTTTGCAAATAATTTCTATCATGTAATGAAAAAAAACAAAAAATTAAACAACAATAGTGTTTTTACAATAATTATATTTGCTTGGTTTTGATAATTATAAAGAACGCACATTTACTTTTATTGATACATATTATAAAGCTAAACTTGCCTAATTGTTGTAATAATTAAATTATATTATTATAATTATCTAAGAGAAACTAATATATGTCAAACTGTTTTTGGGAATAAGATGCAAATTTGATTTATCATAAAAACAAATTATTTTTTTTTTCATGATAAATCGAATTTGAAAGAAAAGAAAAAAAAAACTTTGACGAGGAAAATAGTTACATTTTTTAGATATATTAATGACTTTTTTTTTTACTTTATTTTATTAGGAACACAAATTATCTCTTCTTAATCTTATTATTCTAAATAGTATATGAAAATTATATAACATATACCTAATAACAATAAAAATGTAGCCAATAAAAATAAAAATACTTTTCCTTAATAAACTATATGAATTAATTTCCATATAAATAAAACTAATATTATAATTCTATATTGTAAATATTGCACGACATTATAACTACATTATTAACTATTAATATTTATGTTTATACCCCTTCTGGCTCAAATTAGTTTATTAGAATTTCGATTAATGATAATAGATTAATTCAAAGCATTATATAAACATTGAAAAATAATTCAAAAATTGATTTTCCTGTCTTTTCTGTATTTCTATATTTTCATATAATTAATAATTTTATGAGCTAGATTTTCAACATTCATACGTTTATTGAAATATAAAAATATTCTTATGTATTTTTTAAATACGCTCGAAGATTTTAAGCTAATAATTTTAACTTTAGAAATAAAATTTTTTATTAGTATCAGTGAAAGATGCTTATTAACTTACAAGTAAATTTAAATGTTACGCTTTCGAAACTATCATTGTCTAAATGTTAATTAACAAATAATAAATAAATGAAAAGTGATATACAAAAGGAGATGTGTTTAAGCTTTATTGAAATGTAAAACTAATTATGTGAAATAAATTGAAGTTAATAATAGTAAAAAAATTTTTCTAAGCAAATTTTTACTTAATCAATCATCAAAAATAATGTAAAATTAATTATAATTTATTAACCAATTGAAAATATTTTCAATTTTATAATAGTTTGTCATAATATAGACTAATTAATATGTTTTCAATAATTTTAGCTTTTACTTTAATAAATTTTTGTATTAAAATTATTTAATGCAACGGTTAAATATATTATTAATATGAATAACATCGTTTTCTTAATAAACATTTAAAATGTAAAAAACTCATCTAAGATTGTTATTGTTAATTTATATGTCTTTTAAGAATGATGTTATTTTATATTTAAAGTGTACATAAATTAATGAATTCTTTAATTAATATTAAGAAAATGAGGGAACTCTTTTAAAATATTTGTATGAATTTCTCTGCATAAATTTCTTTAAGGAAGGATTCTATTTGTTTACACGATAAAAATACTTTACACATATTTTTACTTTAATAATCATAATACCAAATATGTGCATTTTATTTGTAAATGTAAGATGAAATAAATATTTTAGTAAATAGCTAAAATTTGATTGCTGTTTTTGATGATGTACTGTATTTTGTAGTAGAACATTTTATTTCATAGATAAAAATATAACATAAATTGGTCTATTTGAATATAAATTTTAAAACTAAACATATCTATATCTAAATTTGTAACAATGCTAAAATGCTTGTTATTTTTAAACACTCTACTATAATCGATATAAATGAATGAAAGTTTTTCTCAACCAGACTAAACTGACTGTATAAGTTTATTTTAAAAATATTCAATAAATTATAATAAGAAATTAAAAAAATAATTGTAAGCACTTTCTATTTTAATCATTTAAACTTTTTATATAAATTTTTTCCCATAAACGTACGCTAACTACATATAAATGATGCACTTTTTTGTGAGGAATATAATAAAATTTTTATATCCAATAAACTTTTAATACATAAATGAAGAAGAAATTAATTGAAGAGCTAATTTAAAATACCTTAAATTTGAAGTTAACAAAATTACACTTTACTTTTAAGCACTTTCATGGTCTCGGTGTAATAAAATTATAATAATAATAAGAAAATCCTAATTACATACTAAGACTTTGCCACGAAGTCTTGTTATTGTTATTGAAGTCATTGTTAGTTAAGTCAAAATTTGAGAAGAATTGTTTATTTTTAATCGTTATTTAATAACTGCAATTTACAAATAAAATTCATTCACTTAATATAAAGAAATCTTATTTAGTCAGAATCACACACACAGTTTACTCTTATTTAAGTGCAGACATAAAAATATGTTAATTAAATTTAAATTAATATATTTTAAATTTGACTAAGATATTTTTATATAAGCTCATGTTTTTACTAGTTAATAAAATTTTAATTTTTATCTCCTTTTCTCAATTACAAAATGTGTAGTTAAATGTGTAATGAAATCACTTTATACTGATATGCCCCAATTAAACATAAAGATGATTACAAATTTTTATTATGGCTTCATAAATTTAGCTTACGTTTAAGGAATGTGACAAAGATATAATTAGGAAATGCATGTGAATTATATTATGAAGTTATTAAAATTTAAGGGGGAAAAATATTAACTTTAATGTAACTCCATAGTTAGTGAAATGAAGTGATTTAATACATTTTATTAATTTTATTATTATTCTCAACAAATTTCACAAAATAAATGAAAGAAATTAATTTAAATTAAGAACAAAATAATTATGGAATTATAAGAACTGTTCAATATTATTTTATTTTTTAAATTATTTTATTTTTAAGGAAATAAAATTTGTTTAATTAAATTAGTGTGTTGAAGGTTTCAAATGGGGAAAAATTATGAGGCTATGTAAGATATTTTAATAAAATGAAAGATTTATATTTTTGAAATGAATATTTAATTTTTAGAAATAGTATGCTTTACAAAATAAAATAAAACACAACCTGTCTTTTAGATTATTCTTAAGTATGTAAAGTATTTTTATTTTTTGGCTATCTCGTTTTTATTCATTGTCTTTAATGATCAAAAATAATTTATAGGAATCAATTAAGAAATAGCATCATAAATTTTGATTTGAAAATATTGAGTTTTTTAATTTAATATACTCGGAGAATAATAGATTGAAATTTATTTCTTCTCATTTTTGTACTTAATATTTTTTGTCGGATCAAATCGGACACAAAAAGAAGAATTTAATTAAATATTTGTATAAATAGATTAAAATTATATAAATGGAAAAAAATATTCCAAATGTATTGACTGACATTGATTTTATTTTCAAGTTTTAATAAATTTATTACAATATTATCTTTTTTTATTTAAAATATAAAATTCAAAAAACACTGAAGAAAATTAAAGAAAATTATAATGAACAAACATAGAATTATATATTAAATATATCAGACAGCTCTAAAAATATAAAAATTGCACTTTTTCATAAATATAATTCTTTTTTTTATGTTTCTAAGAATCTTATAATGTTGATAACTTGCATATAAGTTTTCATCACATTATTTACACTATTCTAGAATATATTTACACAATCCTAGATAAGTAGGCTCAAACAAACTTTTCCGTGAATTCTATCTCATTACATGGCTTCTATTTGGTAAGCACTTAAACAAAAATATTTAATATATAACACAGTTATTATGTAATTTTCAGTTTTATCATGGTAAATAATAAAAAAATATATACAATGTATTTTATTTTCATATAAATTAATTTTGAATGCCTAATATTATATTATGGCTACAAACTTATCATCGATTAATATTTAAATATTTAAGTACATTTATAAAAACATTAAAATAACATATTTTTTCCTACTTTACACAATAAATAATTTTATAATACATTTAGCATTCTTGAAAATTCAAAATTATAAATGAATTATTTAAATTTATGTATTAATTATATATAAATGTTAGTATATAGAAAATAATTTTTATTTATTATCCCAATATAAATTATCCCAAATAATATCATAATATTGTTCGTTCTCTAAATTAATAACGAATGTTCGAAGTTTAGATATTATTTAGTGATTAATGTTTGTATCATATTTATAATAATCATTTTCTTTATTAATCATTGATTATATTTATCTAAAAACTATTAATTTGAATATATTTATCTAAAAACTATTCATGTAGTATTTTATTTCTTTCAAAATATACTCTAATATATTCCTTAAGAAAGAGTAACTATTCCTTTAAAATCAAGGCACTGAAAATATTTTTCTCTTCGTCAAAAGTTTGAAAATTTATTATAAAATTCGAGTCTAGATATGAGAATAATGATGCTACTCCTATATCTTGTCTGTACTAAATGTAAGCTAAAATGAAAATCGTATTTCTATTATTTCCGTATGAGTTTTCATTAGAATAGTATATTATAAGTTTATTTCTCAGTATATATTTAAATAAAAATAATTTAAATTTCATTCATGAATATAGTTATCAGTCAGTTAAGCGTTTGATTGAAGTTTCCATCAAGTTGAATGAAGTTTCCATCAACATTTTCTGATTTAACATAGATATATGAGGATAGTCCTTTCAAAGTAATAAAAAAAGTGAAATTTTTACACAATAGAGGATATAGAAACATTTTTTTTTTGGATGTTGACTTCAATTATTGACTGTATAACAGTTGATAATATACAAATTTTTAAAGAGCAAAACTCATCTTCGTAAACACACCATAAAAAACAGGAAGCAACTATTTTTAAGTCAGTAACTATTCATTGTGTTATATTCGTTTGTTCGGTAAGTTATTTTGTTTTTATCCCCTGAATCAGTTTTTTGTTAGTGAAAAATAACCATTTTATAAGTATGAAATCATGCTAATCAAAAAGGATAAATTTATTCGACTAGAATTGACAATATACAGTTCCATGAATATTTATTCATTTTACGTTTTTAATTTTCATATAAAACGATATAACATTCTCAACAACCTAATACGTTTCGTAAAACAACTTTCCTTACATCCAGTCTTATGAAAATAAAGAAACAATGAACTGATTATTTAATTTTATTTATAAAATTTAGTACTTTTCATTATAGCATTCATATAATGAAATAGAAAGGAATTCTTAACTCATTATAAATTGACATATCATTATAAATGTACATAACATTTTACAAATACCTAATTTGTTATGCTTTAACATTAAAACAATTGTTGCTTAAATTGGGTTTAAGAATTTAACCATTACTTTAAGGAGAAGACGTATGTATGTTTTATCTATTTTAATCTTTGATTTCTAAGAAAAAATTATATTAAATTATTTATGGAAAATATCCTTATCTCGGTTATATCTTATCCTTATCTCGGTAGTTTCATTATCATTTAATAATAATTTTGTTCCTAAAAGTATCACAAGAATAGATATATTTTTCATGTAAAACTGCTAAAAATACTATTTTTTGACACGAAATGAAAATATGATTTTCAATATAAATTCAATTCTTTAAAAAAACTCCATTTTACGTATTCTTTGGTAAGAATAATTGGGTGCATGTTCTACAAATTAATTTTTTCACAAAATTTAGCTTTCTTTCGAAATGTTTTATCGTTCAGAGAGCATTCTGAGAGTTAGCTGAAGTTAAGTAATTCTTCGCAGTTATTTATTTTTTGCATATTTATTCATCATGTTTATCACTTTGCTGAAGCGATAAGCCTAAACTAATGTCTACCATAAAAGTCTTTAGTTTCAACATAAAAAATAATACTCACTCTTTTTTGAAAAATAATTTCTTTTAAACATCACTATTACTTCCAAATTTTCAGTAAACTTTTGAGACACCATAAGAGTCCGCTAAAAGAATTTATTTTTAGCATCAAATGGACAATATTAGTACAGTGTCTTCAAATACATATAACGATAAATTTTGCCCTATGATGTCTTGTTATTAAGTGCGTCGTTTTCAATACCGGAAGATAAAGAGTTCGAATCTCGGCTTATCCGAAGATCCGTCGTGTTCATGATGGTGACTAGGGCACGTAAAATATGGTCACAATGTCCTCCATGTTCCCATTCCAAAACCTCTGGGAGGGTTTGGAGCCGGGAGCTAGGTCTTCTCTAGCTTTAATCTCTAAATTGGAAGAACAAGATAGTGCTGCCATCTGTGAACCTAAGTCGTACTTCAACTTTCCTGTGAGGGTTCTCTGTTCGAAAATAGAAGATTTTCTTTTGGACTTAATTCGCAAAACCTTGACTTTGATAAGTGTCATTAGTAACAACAAGAATAAATCTTTGAAATAGCTAAACATTTATTTTAAGTAAATTAGTTTTATTTGTCAAATGAATTTTGGCAAATAATTTATCGTCAAATTTTATGAAAGGATATATTATAGTAAAAAATGAATAAAAATGTTCATCCAAATAATTCAGTCACATTAAATTTATATTACGGATCATTTTTGTCAGAGATCACAAAAATACGTAAAATGTGTTATAGATTGTAATTATTTATGAGCTTTGCCTTAAATGGGCATGAGATTTTGTAAAGAACCGGTGTTTAAAAAAAAAAAAAAAAAAAAAAAAAAAACGCATACAAATATAAATAGTTCAAATTTTTTTACAAAAACAAAGATATAAAATATGTACTTGGGAAAACAAGACAAAATTACAGATTCGTTATTTTTAAAGAAAATCTATAGAACTAAAAACTGAGACTAAAAACTAGGCCCACATATTTTCGTATGAAGGATATTTTTTGTTTTTTATGAAAGATATTTTTCATTTTATTTTGCGTATACTGCTTCTGAATTATCAATAAAATGATATTTTAACGAAGAAGTGAAAAATGTTCAAATCAATGGAAATAGATTATTGCTAATATTTTTATTTTGTGTTATTTAACGTTAATAAAAAAGATTGTAATTTTTATATAATAGCTTTTCAAAAGGTTCCCTGAAGATTAAGAATGTATATTAGGGTAATATTCTTTTATAAAAATACCATTACAGAAAATATAAACTTTAATATAAAAACTGTTATCAATTATGTCAATAAGCACTACCGAATTTCCAAGAGATTAAATTCAAAAGAAAACAAAGTTTTTTTTTTTTTTTCATTTTGTAAATGATCATGCTGAAATCAATTATTAACAAATTTATAGATAAATAACAAAAAAAAATCATTGAGGTGTAGTGATATAAAGTTTTATCAAAAACTATGTATAATATTTTTGATGAAATTCAATACACAATTTTGAAAATCAAATATAACGGCAACGAAAATAAATCTGGATTAATGGACGTTTAGTAATCAATAATTCGAAACAAGATGTTCTGCATATGAAAAAGTCACGCGAAATTCTATAGCACAAAAAACTCAATAATTGCTAGTTATATTTTTTAGCTATATTAGCTATTACTTTACATAGTAAACTTCAGTTTACAATTAATTAAATGCCAAATTTATCATTTTAAGTGTCCTCAAAACAAAACAGTTTTCGGATTACTGAGAGAAAACACAAAAGAAGAGTATGCAAGGAAATGTGTTGAAATAGTTTAAAGAAATAGGAAAATATTTAAATCGACAGAGAGAAAACATATTTTCATCTATAAATAGCGTGAATAGTGTTTTCTCTTTTTTGTGACGGTAATGTAAGTAATTCCACCAACATTCTCAGAATTCTTATTTGGATTAAAGGAAATTCGCAGACGTTGAAAATAATTCTGTTCCATTTTGATGTTTTATTGTGGAACAAATTCATATATAACTAAATAAATAACAAAAACAGATTGCTCTATAAAAGTATAATGATTATTTGTCTGTAAAATAGCCGTAAAACTACTAGCAAACAAATTTGCAAAAGAAAGTAATTCAAAATTCATTTACATAATACATCTTAGATGGTTTTTTAAGCATATACTTTAATCGTAAATTTTCCTTTATGGTTTTTCAACAAATACTTTTTAAGCAACTTCAAACTACCTCAAGTTTTAGAAATTTATAATAAATACTAAATAGTAAATTATTTAATATAATAGGACATCAAAACTGTTTTTCGAAATAATGGGAACTCTCTTGATTCTATAAGGATAGAATACAGAATAATCAAGACATTTCATGTTGTACATTACGATGATGTTGTTGTCTTGTGTTATCTAGGCTGGCAGTATAGGGTGCACTGTTCTATTTTTTAACTATACCATAATCTGGTGTGGAGCCCGACTTCCTCAGTACACACATGCCATGTGTACCCATTTATAAGGTAGGCAACGCATCACAATCTATTCATACAAGGAAAGGATAAAGAAATGAGAGAGAGAAAGTACATTTGGGCTCGAACCGGGATTCGAACCCATTACCTTCCTATTCGCAATCGGGTACGCTGACCACTATACATGGTGGACAGTACACATTAAGATGATGAACTCCTAAAGTATGCCGATCAGTTCTACTAGAAAATAATTTTTAAACTGTAAAAATATTTCAATTAATTTATTTCATGCACAAATGGGAAATATTTTTTAGAACATCAATACTACATAATAATAAATGTCGAAATTTTCAAGTTTGTAGAAAATTAACATTTCTTTAAAACTATTTTGATTTACTTTATCTTTGTATAAATTATATCTAGTGAAAAATTTATTAAAATATCATTAAATTTGAAACTATTTAAATAATATATAATTTTTGTTTTTGTTGCATATAGCATATGTAATTTGAGCTTTCATAAATTTAAGATTTAACAAAATCTAAATTTTGATTTTTACAAATTTTTTACTCATGTTTCACTCATTGTTAATATTTTAAATTTCACATTTAATAGGAAACGAATTTGAAATTATTATTAATGATAAAATGACTTATTTAGGAAGGTTAAAACGAAGGATTTTATATATGGCTTTTATGTAAACAATATGACGAAATAATGCCAAAAATTCAAAATTATCAAACAAATTTAACGAAATAAATTCAAATTTATATAAAGCTAAACCTAAACTACAAATATCTTTTTTCCATACATATCTGATAGAATAAAAATATTATTTTAAGAAAAAGATAAACATTAAATGATTCTGTGAGGATAACCTAATATTTTTTTAATTCCACCTAATTCGATTTTATATAATTCAACCTTCAATTAAACTATTTTACCATTTTTTGAGACAAATGGATATCAGGAAAATATTTGATTAACATTAAATGTGTTATTTATGATACAAAACAATTTCATTTCTAAATAAAATAAATTCTGATACTTTTAGTCCTATTATAATAAAATTCAAAATACCAGCAACATAAGGAACTACATTTTATCAACAAGTGAAATTTGCAGATTGTTTGATAATAATTTCTTTGCATTTGACATTTAGAGATTTCTTCTCAGATCTTTAAATATTTTTGAGATTTTAAAGCAAAATGAAATCTTAACGATATCATTATAAAAAAACAAAATAAAAGTTTATAAAACACAGCAATTGGATTGTAAATTAATATTCCAAAACGTCAATTTAATGAGAAGTAAAATAATAACATTATAAAAAACAAGTACATTATAAGATTATTATTTTACTTAGTACTAAATGAGGAAAATAACAAACCGTATGAAAGTGAATTAAATTTCAAATTCAATCTTGATACAAAATTATTTCTCAGAGTTTTTCAAATTATAAATCTTAAATATATCAAAGTTAAAACTTTGCCAATATAAAATGTAATGAACAAATCTTCTCAACAGACTGATTTGTGTCTCGAAGTGGGCGAATAGATTAAGGTGAGATTTTATTTAAGGCTTACGTACGAGCCACTTTTTTCGTAAAAATTAACTTTCGTTCATCTTACTTTTTCATAAATAATGATGTAAGAAAAATTTAGGTAAAATATTAAGTACGTATAGTATATTTTTGTAAAATTGGTTATTGGCTGTACAGTTTTAGTAAAATTCTCAACAGAAAAATTGAAATGAATCAATCTTAAATTAAGTTGGGCTCAGCTTTATGGTTCTTTCAAATTCTAAGAAAATTATTAAGCTCTAAAAATGGTTAGAAATGTGAAGCAATATTTTATGCTTAATAAAAAAAATGTAATGGAAAAATTCAAGTTTTTGTTGCTTTTTATTCGTACTAAAGCGTGTGAGCCATTTTGCATACAAATTATTACTTGAGAAATCATGTTCATAGCTTTATGAAAAAGATTTTTTCCGAAAATCGTTTTAAATTGATAGAATCGCTTGAGACAATGTTGTTAGTTTTTTTCGGAAGTTATAAGGGATACATATTTATGGCTATCAATCAACCGCTTATAGAAAAACATAAATTTCAAATTTAGCAAAAAAACAAATATCACTTTTCCTTAGACTTCCGCTTTGAAAATTCAACTTCCGGTTTTTTTTCCGAAAACGCAGACTTAATTTAAAATTCCTATAACTTAAATTTTATTTGACGTACAGTAAAATGGAAAACTGTTTTCGAAACTGGAAAGTTCTGAGTAGAAGATTTACTAATAAAAAGAAACATTAACACGTAGTGTATACCTTAAAATCACACATTTATGGATCTGTGGAATATAATTTTGAATTAATATATAGTGAAATTAAATTTAGTATTAATGTTAAAAAAAGTAATATATAGTATTAATAATTATATATTCAAACTAAATTTAGTATTGGTATTATATAAATAAATAATTAATATATAGTACATATGTATTAATAATTAAATATTGTTAAAAATCAACTTTTGAATGTAGTGTATACCTTAAAATCATACATTTATGGATTTGTGGAATACAATTTTGAATTAATATATTAATATATAGTCAAACTAAATTTACTATTTATGTTATATGTAAAAACTTATTAATATAAAGTATTAATAATTATATAGTCGAATTAAATTTAGTATAAGTATTATATATAAAAGTAATTAATAAATAGTATTAATAATTAATAATTATTGTCAAAAATTAACTTTTGAATGTAGTGGGTATCTTAAAATCATACATTCATGGATCTATGGAATATAATTTTGAATTAATTTGAGAAAGTAAAGCTTTTTACTCTGCATATAAATTGATAAAATATTTAATCTATGAAAAAATAATTATAAGCACCTCGAACAATTTTCAAATATTTTTTATGTATTAAAATATATCGATATATCAAGAAGAAAATATATTGTGGTATTTTGTCATTTTGTATATTCACACTAACGATATACATTAAGAGATGTTCTTTTTGCCGTTTTAACCATCAACGAATCATTTATTTGATTTATTATTGAGAACACTAATCAGAATCTAAATAAACAAGAAAAACATTCATCATTCCTTCAATCATTCGCTTACTTACCTAAAAGATGTCTGCTTCCTTTTCAACACTTCTGTTATTGATAATCGGACATATCTCAGAGTGAGCACTGGAGCGAAACATTCTTATGAATGGAATATATTTTCCTATTCAAAGAATGTTCGATTTATGTAACACGTAATGTTATTCCTATTATGTTATATATAAAGTACTGCTGTCATTCATATTAAGAACTAATTAGTTAAAAATAAAAATAATTTATGAAAATAAATTTAACATTTTAATTGCCTTAATTTGAGCTTTACATTCAATATTAAGATCGGATTCATCAAAAAATTTAAACGAAATAATTAAAACTAGTAAAAATAATTAATTACTAAAAAACAAAATATATACAATATTTTTTTTTATATTTGTAGTAACTGAAGTAAAAAAGGCTTTAATTTATAAAAAGTTTTAAAAAATGTTTGAGTTTGTGTTAAATTTAAATTTTTATTTAGAAAATAGAGCTTTCTTTTTTTATGAGAAAACGAAAATTGTTAAGCATTTATATCCCAGAATTTTATTGAAATATTGCAAGTGTATTGCACATTTATAATATCATAATTATCATATCTCTTTAAAAAATGATATTTTTGCAATAGTGTATATCAAATTTCATTCAAGATAAATGCTTGAACAATCAAATGAATCAGCCATTTGTAATAAAAATGGTACTTAAACTTCCTTGGAAATTGTGGAAAAAACTATAGAAACTTCACAAGATTAGAATTTTGATTTGTAGTTTCTTTTCTAAAATGATATTTGGCAACAGGATAACAATTTAGTTGTAAATAAAATGAATGCTTGTTCTATGTTATATATGT
>JAPDSC010094993.1:465-22615 GCA_026290005.1 Latrodectus geometricus | reverse complement strand
CAATAGAAGCTTAGAGAAGATTTAAATAAGTTGCACTTCATAATTTAGCATTCGATTTATGAAAACAATAAATTAAATGAGGGAAAAACCGAATATTAAAAAACATATTTTTTGATATTAGCCTTAAAACAGTAAAAATTTTAAGAATTAAAAAGCTATATAAATTTAAAATCGTTTTTAAATAAGCTAATATATTTTAATCATATTTCTATATTTTAATTCAAAATATAATTTATAAAGATGAAAAAAAAATTATTTTAATCAAAATACTCTAGCTCTCTTAGCCTTCTTCAAAACCTTACATTTCGTACTTTCGTAAATATTCCTCATTTAAAAATAAAATATTTAAAAATGAAATTTCATTACCAATTTTATGAGTTAAGACATTTATCATAATAAAAAACTAAATACTCTTCATCGCTTAAGATTTTATTCTTTTTTAAACTTCAACTAAAAGAAATTAAAATAGTTATAAATTGAAGAGTAAAACTATAATAAAAAATATTTTCTTATACTTGTTTCGTTATTAAGTAAAAACAGCAACTTTAAGAGTTATGGCTTGGAGCTCCAATTAAATTGCCTCTTGAATTTCGAACAGATAAAAATTCTATTTTTATAAGAATTCATAGTAATTTTTATTAGTTTTTTAAAAATAATTTTAGGAGAATGTTATATTAAAATCGGTTTTTTAATAAGGAGTTTTATATTATTTCGGATCACACACAGTTTTTTAACATTTAAAAATATTCGTATTAAATGTGAAAATTTGATGTGAATTCTTGTTATAATTATAAATAAGTATGGAATTAAAGATTTGATTAAACAATTTCATTATTAAATTTATCTTTCTCAAATACGTGTGAGATTATTGTTAGAAATTGTAGTGATTTTAAGTAACACAGAGCTTATAGTTATGATCACAATGAAACAATTTGAAATTTTTGAATTATTACAAACTCTTTTCTTTTTTATAAACTTACAAGAGTAATGGAAATTTAGAATAAAAAATAGCTTTGAAAAATAGCATTATGCGAAAAAATACTACCGTAGTATTAAATTTACAAAGAAAAACATAATAAAGTAATAATGACCGCACAAAAGATGAAATGGAGATTTTATTTTTTATTTATTATTTTTTTAAGTCGAATGTTTGCAATGTATTTTCCTACACTTGTGTCAATGTATTGCCCTTGATTAATTGCGGACAACAATGCCGAACGTAATTTAGCAGGATAAATCAGTAAAACTTCACATTCTTTCCCACCTCCTAATTCTGACTCTCATAACTGTCAACTCTTAAGTTTTAAAGTAACTGCAGAAGCCGATATCTAAAAGACTGGCCTTAGAGGATCATTTGATCTACGAAGCTGCAAAGCTAAGGGGGATTATTCTACGTTGTATAAATCCTCTCATTCTACCAGTTAGGAGGAAGTTGCTGAGGGAATGTCTTCCTAATTTAGAAACAAGGATCAAGCAGAAGATTTCCAATACTTGTCATGACACCTCAAGAGGTATTATTTTACATGGCGGCCATTGCAAACGTGCAAAATTTAACATGCCCGATGCATATGCAACTGGATTGCGATTTGAACTCACTACCTTCCAATAAAGAAAAAGAGTGGTTTGAGCTACAAGGCCACAGCGTCCTCTCAGTAAAATATGGTAATCCACCAAAGAAATTATTGTGTGTTTCCAAGACGCTTTCAAGATGAAGGTCAATTGATATATATATAGTGATCGCAGAGCTAAAAGAGCCTTCTTACCCTAATACAGTGGTGGCCAAGACGTCGACTAGGGTCGACTGGTAGACCGCGAAGACGTTTTAAGTAGTCCATGCGACCATCCCTATAATGACTTCGGATATTAAAAATTTAATTTATGACTTATGACATAGAATCAATGAATTATTTAAAATAAAAATTTACTACAGTCTACGCATTAAAACCCAAAACAAACTGTGCAAAGATTTACGATATAAAGATTTATGATTAAAGGTTTACGATTTATAACGATATTTACCTAAAACGGACATGATGAGCGATATTAAAACATTCAAAAAAATTATAGATATTAATGCATCTCAATTAAGAAAATATGAATTGAGAAACTTCAAAAACATGGAGGAAGAGTGCATCTGTAATTCAAACCGAGACTTCGAAATTTTTGCTTAATACTTACTTATTTAAGAATTAGAAAGAAGATTCGCTGACTTAATTAGGTTGAAAGAAATACTCAATTTTATGATATTTCCATTTAATGGAAATGTCAGCATTGATGGAAAAAATAGGGCATTTAATAGATATCACATCAGTCGCAGTCGAGGAAGAAATGATTAAAATAAGATGCGATATATTTCTTAAATCCAGAGCATATTTAGCGATACTGATTTTCGGAAATTAATTTCTTTGAAAATGTTTCCAAATATTTACATATCAATTTTGTATTTGAAATCATACTTTGGATCGAGGTATCTTTGCGAATCTGCTTTTTCAACCATGAACAAAAAACAAATATTGGTCGCATTTAACAAATGAACATTTAATTTCGTGTTTATGCTTACAATAAGCTCGTACCAGCCACACTATGATAAACTTGTCGCAGATATACAGTGCCAAATTTCAACTAAACGAAGTGAATAGGATGGTCAGTTTTTGATATGTGAATACTTTGATTATTTTCGTCAGTAAATTTTTATTTTATAATTATTAATATTAAGTTTCTTTTGGAAAAATTACATATATTACCATTTTTTCTTGTTACCAAAAATAAATATATACGTTAATTTATCTCTGCCATTAGTAGACCACCTTCGATTTTTTAAATGCGGAGTAGACCTCGGATCCCAAAAGTTTGGCCACCCCTGCCCTTATACATAACCAGAATAAGCCTCAATACCGTTATTTCGGATAAAATAGACTGGTCTTGAAGTAGCTGGTTAACATTTATATTTCTTTAACATCATTGATTTAAGGAGCTCTGATGAGTAGAAACTTCACTTGAAGGACATTACAAACGTTACATTTTACCCATCAACTTTAGTGAAAACAACTCATCTTCAGTTAACTCGTGATACAAATTAATTACCACATGATGTTGAAGGAAAGCGTAGGTGTACCAAACGAACACAATGGATGAAGTATAGAGGAGAATCTTCCTTTCCTCCATGCAAGGTCAGTAATTTCAATTTGTTGCTGCATTTCAGATAGAAAAAAATAGGATTATATGAAAAAGAGATTATACCAATTATTTATATCGAGAAAAACAGAAATTATAGAATAAAATTCTACATATGAGGAAGTGACATCATATGCGGAGTACATGTGTAGGACGATGAAAAAGTTACATGACAGAATCACTTACTTGTAAAAGTACTTGTCCCACATTTTGAGAATGTTTTAATTTCCTCGACTATACACTTCCCGACTGCATACAATGGTGAATATATCAAGAGCATAAGAACTATGAATTTTGGTTAACGGAAATTGATAGCAATTCTTCTCTCAATGTACCTGCAATAATAATATTCATTTCTGCAGCAACTTCAACAGAATCAGATGTGCAACTCATATCAATGTCAATCCCCAATGCATCAAGTTTTTTTTAAAATATTCTTACCAAATCTCGTTTATTTCTTTGATAAGGATCCTCGTTTTAGCTTGCAGTTTTGCCTACATTTTTTTAACCTTCTATAGCATTTTCAATGTTTTACGGCCGTATTCACCAACCAGATTTAAACGAGGTTTCAGGATAAAGGGCGAGCAAAGTCATTAAACGTTATTCACCACGACAAAAACAGCGATTAACTCGCCTATATGGATCCCTAGAATAACTCTACGATTTCGGAGTGTTAGCGCCGAGTCAGCAAACAATAGCAGACTTAAGCGATACTTTTGTGGACATTGATGTGCAAGATTGCTGGCCAATCGGAAGCCGTCTTACATGTCGTGTTCGGTTAACTCCAAAGTTGTTTTACACGGGGATTTCCCCGCTTCGTGAATAAGAATCGGCGAGCCATGCTAGAACGCATCTAATTTCTCATTAAAACATTTTCTTGCTGCCGTTGCATATGACATTTGGTGTGGTCAAGCCCGCCCTTCAGGGACTGGGCGAATGAAAGATCATCTTTCGTTTTTGAATAGAACACCCTTATATGAACGTGGAAGTACGGTTTCGGCTCATAGATGGCAGCTGGGATTTAACACTAGAAGCCAAAGAAGAGCCAAGGCCTGGCTTCAACATCCCCAGATGTATAAATTTGGAATTGGAACATGGAGGGCATTGCGACCTTGACTGAAACATTTTTTGAAAGGGTGAAGCTATCAATATGGGATATTTAATATGGCATAATTTTTCTTTCATATCCAATATCGAAAATATCCATCACTATTATGAATACTTATCATATTTATTGAAGTGAAGATTATATTACAAAATTCGAGGTTCTCATCTTTATGTAGACAATCAAACTCTCTTAATCACTTGGCAAATGGTAATTAGTGTCATCAGTAAGGGTTGGAAATTTCTATTAATCACTACTTCATGCATAAGAATCCATTTTTGTCTTGCTTACCAGTCGAACTCTGATGTGGTCTCAGAACACATGGAATTCAAAGAAACTCATTATGATAACATTCACTTTCAATTGTTTTATTTTACTAAAATATTTGAAAATGTAGTTTTTATGCTGCATATTTATCCGAGTATTTGTGATAGCTTTCTTGGACATCTTGGAAGTCCAAGAATATATCAGGCATTTCGATATATTTGATAGCCACATACTATTGTCCACGTAAGGAGTGCGGATGTTTCAAATCTAGCCAATAATCTTCCGTATATTGTCCTAGCGGTTTTTGATAATCTTGGCAAATTGTCAATATTAACACAAACATCGTGAATATTTGCTGCAGTTTAGAACTATTAATGGGTAATGAATGAATCCCGTATTCCAATTTGAATATTTGAAGAACGTATAATTCTAAGCAATCTTCTCGATAAATGCATATAATTCAAAATTCATTGCTTATTGCTTGAATAACACATATACAGACTACCTAGATCATCGAATGAATGTTATTCTCTTCTGTGGCTTACAATATTGAAATTCTATCATTGATGAATTCTATGCATGATCATTTGCATAGTATTTTAGAATTTCGAATGAATAAATCCTTCATGTGCATGAGAATAATTCAATTAACGTTATTTGCAGTCGCAAAATTTTTTTAGCATATACATTTCTTATTGTATATGTATACCACCCACCCGACTAGTGGTTAGGGTACTTGACTGTGGATGAGGTGGTCCTGGTTTCGAACATGGTTGTACTTTCTCTCTTCTGTCTTTCTTCTTTCTTTATATGAATGAAGTATGAATGGTTGCCTATTCTATAAACGAGTACCTATGGCATGTGTGTACTGAGGAAAATGGATTCCACACCGATTTAAGGTTCAGTTGGAAAAGTTGGCAGCGCACCCCATATTGCCAGCCTAGCTGATATTCTACATTAAACATTGCATACTGAATCTGTTATATTTTTGTTCCTTTTTAATGTTTTATTAACATTCAATAACACCATATTAAATGAAATCCTGAATGTATGCCTAAATTTATTATATAACTAATTATATTTAATAAGAATTTGTAAAATGACTTAATTTCTTAAACATGTCTTACAAATTAAAAGGCTGACATTTAACTTTGAATTTAAATGTAACCATTTCATCTGTGTTGTACTTTTAATTAAATACAACTCTTACATTCACAAAATGATTCATATTAAAATAATTTTCACTGAAGTTTAAAGAACTGAATACAAATATTAATGATCTTTCATATTCAAAGATTTGAAAGTTTCTATTAAAGTTGAGTATGGTTGAATTTGCACTAAAGAAGCTGAATTCTTTCATTTTATTGTGTTTATACATTCATTAGTGCACAAAACATTTGTGGCGTGAATGCATTTCGCATTTAATTATTTAAATTGGCAAATATTCATTTGTTCTCTTGAAAGAATTTTATTTAAGTTTCATTTTGTTATTCAAATAAGCTAAGAAACTTTTTAATGAACTCGGTAAAACTAAAAATATGAAATAATCTAAAAGTTTGAGAACCTTACAGTTACAGCAGCTGGAAAACTCAAATTTAAATATCTTGCGATTTGGAAATGTAGAATAACTTTCAGTTTCCCTTGACTAATATATTTAATTATATTTAATTCATTTTTGATTATTTTTGAGTCAGTAAAATAGATTTTAAAGAAAAATACTTAATACATTAAGCGAAATCGATATAATGCAAAAATCTTTATTTTTAATCTTTAATATTAACTGTACGATATATTCATTTATTTGTATCTTTAAATCGATAATTATTATGTATGTATACTAAGCAATAGAATAAATGATTTAATTATATATTAATTAGTAATTTATTGGTTTAGTTAAAAATATATTGTTGAAACTTAAATTAATTAATCTTTTATCACAGTAAATAATTTATATATATTAACTAAAAATTCTAATCGCAGTTATGTATATTTTATAAAAATATTTAATGTACAATTTAAATTCTCTACTATTTGTAAATAATTTCAATTTATATTTTCTTTTATAATTTTTTGAGCTTTTTGAAGTTTCAAAGATTGTCAGATTTTTTCTCTCAATTTTTCATCAAAGTGCTTTTATCGTATTATCACAAAAATTTACGAGTTTATTTTTGGGTATTAAATATATCGAGTTTTGCAACAAAATATAAAATCATTTTTATAAAGTAACGAGAATATAATATTAAGAACTAAAAATAGAATTATTATTTTTCACAGAACACTTTATCATTATCAAACATCTTTTACCAACTTTGAAGAGCAGTCCAATATTGTAAGCATTCTTTGTTTAATGCAAAGAAGTCATTGACTTCAATTTCATACTTCATTAATATACAGAGGTTAAAACATTAACCACTGAACAAAGCAAATAGTGCTACAAATATTCTATATCTGTAATGTACACCAAATGCCGTGGTGGGCTGATTGGTTACAGCATCGCTCTCGTAACGAAAGATAGTAAGTTTGAATCCCGACTTATCCAAAAATCCGTCGTGTTTACTTATGGTAACGTGGTCATGTAAAATATCTCATGGTCGCAATGTCCTTCATGTTCCCATTCCAAATTAATACCTCTGGGGATATTTGGAGCTAAGCGATGGGTCCTCTCTGGTTTCAATCTCAAAATTGGAAGACCTAGATGGTGCAGTAATCTATGAGCCAAAGTTGTACATCCATTTTCATATAAACGTGCTCTGCTCTAACACGGCAGACGCTCTTTCTGACTTCCTCGTCCAGTCCCTGATGGACAGGGTTGGATTCACCAAGTGTCATAAATAACAACAACAGTACGAAATATTCCAAAAGATTTTAACCAAAATTTGTTTATGTGCTCCCTACTTGATTTTGAGTCATGAGGCTTTTAGTTATAATGGAAGCATTTCAGTTTTGGTATTATTAATTTGCAAGAAAGCCCACCCTTTAATTTTGATTTTAGTTCATCATAATCGACCTATTTTTAATATTTTATTTCACTAAATTTTTTATCCATTTCACTCTTAGCAATATTGATTCTTTGGATCATTGAATATGTTACTAATAATTCTGCCTTCTGAATCTCGAATTCGAGGCAAAATATTAGAAACAACATTAAGTTTATTTTAAACTGTATGGCCAGTTTTATTTGAATTTGAGAGGCATCTTCTTTCAACAGTGCTTGAATGTCTTTAAGTATAATATTCCTGGTATCGCATCTACATATTTATGACTAACTTCAAAATTGCCACATCAATATGTCGAAATCAAAAATCTAGTTTGTTTTTCCATGCGATATCTTTCTGAAGAACAAAACGTATTGATAAAATTTTTCCCCAGCAATTTATCCTTGCTAAACTTTTAACGAATACAATGGCGAATTCATAATGCTGTGTCTTTTACGTTAATCTTTATATTTGAAATTTCAAAGTCACTTCTTATCCGGCTGTCACACAAGACTAAGAATTCAGAACCATCTATTATCATTTGACAAAATTATAGTATATTTTTTGTGCGATATTTTTCAATCAAAGTCACACCACGCTTGAAATATATTTTTTCTATCCCTATAAAATAGTTGGAAGACTTAAAAATGTTCTTTTCGATGTTGTTTCATATAAATATACAACAAAAATAAATTGAAGCTTATTTATTAGTTACAGATACCTTGACAGCACTTCACATTTGTTAATAAATTTCTCTAAATGTTAAGTTGTTTTATGTACTTTTTAGAAAAAAAGAGTGTCATTTATAAATTGGAATTGGTCATGGTGCCTTGTCTTTTTTCAGACAACAGCCTAATCTAAGGAATTGATTTTCAAAAGAAATGTTGAAATTTTTGTATAATTATTTAATTAACAATAAAAGAAGAATGACAGCAATGAACAATATACGTTCATTAATTCACATGTGCCTTCCGTGTTTACTAAATGAGAAACAGCTATGACTAAGGCGGCTTAGAGTGATACTTAAACTGTTTTGTATTAATTTTTCCAATAAAGACATATGTAACAATAGAATATGCGTTCAATACTAAAAAGTAGACGTCCTATCCACATGTATTGAAATGTATGAACATTGAACATGAATATGATTAAAACAAGTATTGATTTTAAAGATACTTTCAACATTAAAAAAATAAAATTTCTTTAAGTTTTGGATTTAAAGACTTATTATAAAAAAATTTTATATATAAATTTAAAATTAGTTATTAATTGTTTATTCTTTAAATTGAAAGGTAGAATTATAAAGTAAAATATCTTACTCTTCATACATAATTTTAGGAATAAATCCTTTGAATTTAATATCTAATGCAGATTAAAATTTATATTTAATTTTCATAGTGGTTTACATTTTTTTCATTTAAACTCTATTAATTTTGTATGCCTAATTTTTTTAATAATTTTTATCATCTGTTACTTTTATCTTATTTTCTCATATCTTATTTAAAATACTATAAATTTCATTTCATCAGAATTTTTTTTCGATATTTTAATATTACAATTTTACATGATAATAAATATGTATAGAGGAAACTATTAACAGACATATTTAAAATCTGTCCGAGTTATTTATATTTTATTGAAATATCTTCTTACATTAAATGCATAAAGTTAAACTTTAGGATTTTTAAAATAACATGCTGTATTTTGAAATATGCTTTCATATTCTGGTAAAAAATCAGTATTCTCCATTAACATTAATTTTTCATAAAGACCATTATTATGAAAGTCTTTAAGTACCACTTAATTTGAATCGTTAGTGCTAATCTCATTTCAAAAATGTCTCCTTAATAATTTTTAAATAATATATATCATAAAGCAGATAATATATTATGAAGAAAACTTGATATGGGTCTTTTAAAATTATTTATTTTTTAAATAATTAATTTGTTTTATTTATTGCAATAAATTTTGGGGCTTACATTATTCAAGATTTTAAGAAATAATAGTCATTTGAATGATAATCTTTTGTATGATAATACAGTAGAAGTCCGATAATCCGGCACGTTCGGGACCGGCTTGGTGCCGGACTACCGAAAATTCCGGTCTATCGGACGGTAATTATAAGAATAATAGGTTAATAATTAAACTACAAATACAGTATACAAATACATACAACAAAGTTTATTTTACATTTCATATAATGTATGTACACGTACTGTAAAACATACTTCACTTAGATTTTAAAAAATTCATGAATGTCTTTTTGTTTTCTTGACTTTTGGCGTTTAGCTTAAAATTTATTTCTAATGATATGGAAATCAATAATTTTCTGAAGCACTGTACTAGCCTCAGCAAAAGAGATAAACTTATTTAGTGATGCTGCAGCTTCTGCCCAGTTGATTTTTCCTTTTCTTCCGTTTCGGCATCTGAGTCACTTTATTTAGGCTTAGGTTTTGAAAACATGGTCACCCTGTGTACAGTTAGAACGAAAATCACTTTTTTTTATAAATAGTTTCAAAAGTTACGTTTACTATTGACTAGCCAGCCGCTAATTGTTTCCGAACAATACCGAGCGCTTCCGGATGATCTCGAACCAACCAGGAAACTTCCGAATAGCTCTGGAGTGTTTTTATTTGCTTCAGACATACTTTGGGAGAAAACAAAAATTTTTACAATTTTCCGGAGCGAAGCCGGACTATCGGGCATTCCGGACTGTTGGATGCCAGATTAATGGACTTCTACTGTAATAAAAATAATAATCTTTTGAACCTATCCTTTTTAAGCTCTTAAAAATAATAACCATTTGAATGATAATCGTAAAAATAATAAATGTTTGAACATTAATTTTTTAAGCTTTTCAGAAATAATAATCATTTGAATAAAAATCATTTGAATGATAATCATAAAAATAATAATCACTTGAACATTTATAGGTACATTCATACCATAATGCTGAAATATTCCTAAAATAAAAAAAAGAATAAACTGTATATTCTTTTATGCGTTTGTATATGAGATTTTTAAGATATATAATTTTGTAAGATTTACTTAGTAGTCAACGCCTAGACTTCGTTGTGATTCGATTAGACTTCCAATTCGTTTCAAGGTTTGAAGATATAATTCTGAATGAAAATTAATAATTGATATTTTATTGATTCTAGCAATTAAGTTTATACTTATGTATGAATGGAAATTACATACGGGCAATAAAATGTTATTTAATTATTTACATAATCTTATATCTATTACAATCTGATATTTACAAATGTTTACAACCTATATTGAAAAGTCAATAAATCAATCAATGCTTTTGTAATCGCATGTTAGCAAAACATAAGGGCATTAAATATTTACAAGGAAGACAAGAGATCTATATTTGGGTTAAATCAAATAATATATTCTGGGGATTAATCTATATCTGATTATTCAACCTTCTATCTATCTTGTTTTGACGTTTGAAGGACACATTTGGGAGTGCGTTATGTAGAGCTAGATATGTTGAATGGAAGATTGATAATATACAAAACCCATATTAGGAGTTAGTATTATTTATTTTAAATAATAAATTATTCGGATATATCAAAGAAAGAAAAGTGAAAATCCAAGAAAAGACATTTTCTTTCTGACAGATGATTGTTTTCAACATAAAAAGAATTGTTTTATTATTGTATTTGGAAAGTAATTAAATATGTATTCTAAAGGTTTCATCTTATGAAATTTCAAGAAGATTGCTTTTGAAATAACTCGTTCGAAAGTTTAGATCCTGTAAATGAACTCTAAATGAGTGTTATAAATAGATTTTAGGGTTCTACTGTGGTAATGAATAATTGATTTTCAAGCGAATATAAAAGAATTTACGATTATAACTGTATCCGTAGCAGCCAGATGGTATATACATCGTTATTAAGTCCAAAAAATAGCAGGTTCGATACCTGGTTCAGTTACAAACCATCTCACAGAAGAAGGTCTATGCGCATTTATAAGTGCATTGGGTTTTGTATCTCCCTCTGGTGAGAAAAATGATAACATTTAAATATTCTTATATTCATCTATACATAGAAAAATATTTTTGAAAAAATATAAGAAATTATAAGGAAAATACTAGATTACTCAAAATGATCCTAATTTTATTTACTAAAAAGTCAAGGAAGCATACCTGAATATTTCCTTATTATTTTAACCTGAAAAAATTATAGCAATAAATTAAGGATTGTCTTTAACTTGTCAGAAAAAGACGTTAAAAAGTTTCGTTTACATCTAGATAACTTCGGAAGTGTTAAATGGAGGTAATAACTCCTCCAAACGATAAGTAAGAGTAAAATATGTACACCACCAGCTATACATTAATAGACAGATGTATATTGATATATTTTAACAGCTAAAAAGAGATATGTCAGTATAGATAAAACAAAATAGAAAATGAAAGTCACTGATAAGTCTAAGATAAAATTGCATCATGGAAATACGAAAAAGGCATAGGAATCACGTTTTCATCTGGAGGAAAAGAGTCAGCAATTAAACACAACTTTTATCCAAATTAAACACTCTTTTCTGACAAGCATGAAGGACAAACATCTAAAACTCTTCGTAGGATTCCCCGAAGAGTTTGTATTAATGGAAACATACACAAAATTATTTATATCGAAAATTTAAATAATCAGTTGAATAATCATCAGTGTTCACACAGAACGACGGTTGAAAACGAAACAAAACAATACTTAAAAAAATACAAGTACAAGGAAATCCATACCTATTTATTAAATTGGGGTAAAGATATAGTTGCCAAAAATAATTAAAATGATGAGTTAAATTAAAAAGTTAAAATATATGATGAAATCTCTAAGTGAAAGGGCGTGTTTTCGGGATTCTTAAAAATCTCCTGTAGTTACACATTACCTCAATGTTACAATACATTCTCTGCTTCTTACACATTTTGAAATAAAATTCACGAAAATATCATTGTCTTAAAGATGGTTAAACAATTGTTCAAATTGATTTCTAGTGAAAATATTACAGATATGATTCAATTTATTGAATAAAACATTCTTAAAATCTTTAAAAGAAATATTAGAGTTAAGGTATATTAATTTGTTAACTTTAATATTAAATTGAGTGGTTTATCAAAAATATCAATATAAGTAATAAAATTACCAATATCAATAAATAAATCGAAAAACTCATTTCTATTGTTAAAAATATTGGTTTTAATTAGTGAAAGTTCATTAAGATACATTAATTTAGAAATATCTCTAAAATTTGGACCATTGAAAATAATAATAAATAATTATATATCGAAAAACCAAGGGATGCTGATAAATATAATTTTTTCCAAAATAATGTGAGAACAAAGATGCTTAAAAAATTGGAATTGTGTGGAATACTGCATTTTTGAATAAAAATGTTTTCACATGTTGTTAATATACATATATTTGTTAACTAAGCCACTCTATAGAATTCATATAAATATATATAAGCATATTTTAAATAGTTTTAATAAACGTCAATAGGATATTCATCATGACAATTCTTTTAAATTAAAAATGGAGACATCCAAAAAGAAAAAAAAAAAGTTAAATCAATCTTAAATTCATTTATACATTACTGTACAAAATCATGTAGTAAATTACAGATTTTTGTAATAAGCAAATTTGTGAGAAATATTATTTCAACTGATTGCAAAACAGCTCAACCTATTTCAAATTATTTAAAATGAATTCATTATGTAATAAAAATTGATTGTTTTGATTGTTCCATATCTTTGATTCTTAACTATTTCTTATTAGGGTATATACATTTGTTGAAAAATGTGAATAAAATAAATAGAAATTGAAGAATACATAAGCTCATATAAAAACTGTTATTGCATTTCATTCAGGGTTTTCTTTTTCTGCAAAAGTGGGGAACTATATTTTTGAAATATATTTAGGCTATATCTAGGATTTTTTATTTTATTATACTATTTAGTAAATATATACATTTTTGGAAAAAAAAAGAAGTGTGTAAAATAAATAGAAATTGAAGAATATATGGATTTATACAAAAACTATTATTGTGTTTTATTCAGGATTTTTTTTCTGTAAATATGAAAAACTTTTTGAACTTTATCGCATTGATCAGAATTCTACTAAGAAAAGTGTAATATTCTAAGTAAATTTAATAATAGAATTCTAAAAAATCCATTTGAAACTCGAAATAATATATATAAAACATGATGAATTCTAAACAAATCCATTGCAAAATATTAAGAAAATACATGTTAAAAAATATTTAAAAGCAATTAAAAGTAGTTTTCATTGTATTATTTGCTAATTGCAGAATATTTTAGGCTTATAATAGTAATAGTTTCTATTTATTTCATTAAACTCGTTCGAAAAAGCATTTCTTCAAGAAACCGTGGTTTTTATATTTCGGAAGTTTCTCTAAATATCATATTATCTACTAAAGATTGTGATATTTGAAAATCAAACTATTCATTTTGTATCTGGAATACCAAAAAATTATGGTCTTCATTCAAAATATGTTAACTGTAAACGAATAAACAGTTCGATAGTTTAAATATAACTCTTATTTATAGCCTGTTGACTGGTATTATACAAATTTATTTTTGCATATGTGAAAAAAATCATTAACATATTTCCAGACTAAAAGTAAGTTTCTTGTGAAGTAAATCAATGTAGAACTATCAAAACATTTTATGTAAAATAAAATGAAGACAAATTATGGTTCGGAATTTTTCATAACCATTTTTTCGACCCACAATCGGTGATATTATCTTTCTATTATCAATTCTATAACAGTCTTAATTTTCCATAACAAAGGCGAAAATCTTTGTAGGTTAGAAAGTGTTGCCACATCAGCAAATTAAATTCTATTTAAATGTTTTATTTTTTATATTGCCACCCGACCCGTCAAGAGGTTAGCGTACCTGACTACAGATGGGTGGGATCTGGGTTCGAATCCTGGCTCGGGACTGGATGTACTTTCCCTCTCTCTCTTTCTTGTCTTTGTCCTTTCTTTGTGTGTGAATGGTTGCCTACCCTATAAACGGGTACCTATGGCATGTGTGTACTGAGGAAGTTGGACTACTCACCAAATATGGTTCAGTTGGAAAAGTGGAGCAGCGCACCCCATATTGCGAGCCTAACTGGAACACGACAATAACATTTTTTATGTTATCTGTTGCTTAATGCTGGTAATTTTTATTAATTTTTTATGAATAATTATAATTGATTGTAATGTTAACACTCAAATTTATAAAAACGAAATATTAATATTTTACCTATCATTTTTTTCATGTAATCTGCTCTTTTTAATTGCTTTCATAGATTCCTGCTAATGACATGAAAATATAAAATAAATTGAACAATTTCATTCTTGAAACCAAATAAGTAATTGAAAAATAAATTGTAAGTATTCCACTCGTTTTTTAAATGTTTTAAATTAATCAAAGGTAAATACATTTTTTAAAATTTTTACATCCTGCATCATTATAACTCAATTCATATGAAAAAAATTTAACTTTCGATTTTAATACTGGATAGATTAAAATTAAAATAAATTTTAGTATCAACAAGAAAAATATCAAGAATCCTTTGTGAAGATTTAACTTACAATTGGCTTGGTGAAAGATAAAATGTTTTATTTACACATGAATATTTGAACAAAAATAGGCTATTAATTCATTGAAATTCATTGCTTTGTGTAAATATTTAGATTTTCAAAATGTATAATAAACTGGCGCATAAATTACAAATGACAATAGTTTGAATACAATTCAATGAATTGAAAAATGAAACATACTTTTTTCCAATCACAGCTAAGAATTCTTAAAGTCACTAAGAAATATTTTGTGAAAATTTAATGAAGCAAATATAATTATGGAATTTTTCCTCCTTTGTTTTCTCTATTTCTTAAATTACATGTGTAATGAGGTTTTAGTGTCAATAAACAGAAGTAGAATTATTTAAAATAAACATCCACTGTAGAATTTAAATAAGTTTATTATTTATCAAGCATCTGAAAAATAATTCTTGTATAGTAAATCAAGAAAGTACAAAAATAGTCCATTAAAATGTTTTAGCAGTTGAAATGTATTAAATGATAACTTATTTTCTTTTATGTGATTATTTTTTGGGATAAAATTTTTACTTATTAATCAAGAGTGTTCTCTACAACTTTGAATTACTTGATAACGGATTCAATATAATTAATAAACATTTTGTCAATTTTTTTCAATTTTTATAAATATACTAAGTAAATATCTTACAAACCTGGAAGGTAACTTTTTAATTATTCTAGTATTAATATTTACAACCATTAAAATTTGTGCTGGAAAACAATAAATAATACATATGAAAGCATTTCTTTTTGTTTGAAAAATTAATTTTATTTTTAAAAGTTAACAATTTATTAAAATACGAAAAAAAATTTATTTTTAAAATACTTTTACTTTTAATTCTTTAACAAAATTTTTTTCGGAAGATATTTACACTACTCTGAAAAAAATAAAGAAGCAACATGTTTTTCGAAGTTCACCATAAAAATTTGACACTAACGATAAAATTTATGATTTATACACTACTGGCCATTAAAATTGCTACACCAGGAAGAAATGCAAATAACAAAATATTTATTGGACAAATATATTATACTAGAAATAACAAGTGATTAAATTTTCAAAACGTTTGGCTGGATATATCCTGAGAAATCAATACCCAGAACAACCACCTCTGGTAGTAATAACAGCAGTTATACGCCTGGGCATTGAGTCAAACAGAGATTGGATTGCATGTACAGGTACAGATGACCATGCAGCTTCAACACGATGCCACAGTTCATCAACCGTAGTGACTGGCGTTTGGTGACGAGCCAGTCGCTCGCCAACCATTGACCAGACGTTTTCTATTGGTGAAAGATCTGGAGAACGTGCTGGCCAGGGCAACAGCCAAACCAAGTATCAAGGAAGTTTCGTACAATACCGGCAACATGCGGTCGGGCATTATCCTACTGAAACGTAGGGTTTCACAGGGGTCGAATAAAGGTTAGAGCCACGGGTCGTAACACACCAGAAATGTTACGTGCACTGTTCAAAGTACCTTCAAAGCGAACCAGAGATGACCGAGAGGTGTATCCAATGCCAACCCATACCATCATGCCAGGTGCAGGGCCAGTATGACGATGACGAATTCACGCTGCCAGTGTGCGTTCACAACGATGCCGCCAAACACGGATGCGACCATCATGATGCTGTACACAGAACCTGGATTCATCTGAAAATATGACGTCTCGCCATTCGTGCGCCCAGGTTTGTCGTTGATCACACCATTGAAGGTGCTCTTATCTATGACGCAGCGTCAAGGGAAGCTGCAGCAATGGTCTCCGAGCTGAGAGTCCATGTTGGTGCAAACGTCGTCGAACTGTTCGCGCAGACACTTGTTGTCTTCCAAACGACCCAATTTCTTGACTCAAGGCTCGTGACGTGGTTGCACGATCCATTACGGCCATGCGGATAATATGCCTGTCTTCTCGTCTGCTAGTGATAGGTGGCCGTTGAGATCCCTCATGGCGTTCCATATTAACGTCCTGAACCCATCGATTCCATATTCTGCTAACAGTCATTGGATCTCGACCGACGCGAGCAGCAATACTGCGATAAGATAAACCGCAATCCCGGTATGCTACAATTCGACCTTTATCAAAGTCAAAAACGTGCTGGTGCGCATTTCTCCTTCTTACACGAGGCATCACAACAACTTTTCACCAGGCAACAACGTTCAAATGCAATTTGTGTATGAGGAACCGGCTGAACAATTTCCTCATTTAAACACAATGCAGGTTTCGCTACTGGCGCTTGCTTTGTCTGAATGCGCTGAAATGCTAATCATTTGCATATCACAGCACCTTCTTAATTTCGTATAAATTTCACGTCTGTAGCATGTAGCCTTCTTGGTGTAGCAATTTTAATGGCCAGTAGTGTATAAATGATAAGAACGCATTTCAATATATTTACTCATAAAAGATAGTTACCACTTTTTTCAATAGAAAAAAATAGGTTTATATGGTTGAAAGAAAAATAAGTCTATCACATATTTTCGTGTATTTTTTCTACTGGGGGGGCACCTGGATGACTGGACCCGTCGATCACAACAAGGTTGGAAACTGTTACTCATTTTAGCGTTTACCTGTGGGCACCACTGATCAAGTCTCAGAGGTACTTGTAGCATTGCCCATGCCACACCACGAAAAAACCGTTTATAGGATGGACCACATTCATCCGTCATCTCAGAATAACAAAGGTAAAGAGCGAGATAAAGGAAATGTCCATACCCAAAACGGAATTAGGACCAGGTGCCAACAGCCGAGGAGACAGGAATGTTAACCACTCAGCCACATTATCCGTCTGTTTATGTATATGATTAGAGAAAAATATGTAATTACCCGTGTAAATTTTTTTGGCAAAATCGTTTACAATTATCAGTGGATACTGCAATGTCTGACAAAAGATTTTTCTCGGTTCGTTAAGGTAGTGGGCAGTTAATGGAAATGGGGATGCCACAGGCTGATGTATTTAGCACCTTTAATGTGTGGTCTACAATATCTGGAGTTAATAGCAAACCAAAACATATGTGTTTGGAAAACATGTTTCAAGTCAACCAAGAGGTACAAGAGCTACAGAAGACAGTTTTAGAGCTGTTTCAGTCCTAAGGAAAACAAGTATTTCCGTACCATAGTTTGTTGCAGACCCTTTTGTAGAATCAGAAAAGAATATTTGCTTATGTAGTTCGAAGGCATCATGTAGATAGCTCAGCTAGGAGAATAGTTACGCATGTCTTCTTCACACACACACAATAAGAAGGAGAAGGCCATGATTAATGCACTAAAGGTTATCAGGTTAAATCCCCTTCTTCAAACCCAATGGATCAAAACACAGAGTGTAGGGCTTCCGTCAAGAAACGAGACCATTTCCCGTCAACCAGAGGACACAGGCAGGTCACCCTCAATCGACGGGATACGTCAATTCATCTATCGATTCGTGAAGTTCTTTTAAAATGTTTGGTGATATTTGGGTGAGTCAAATGAAAGTGAGCCAACCCCTCCTCAGCAAGAATGGTTCCGTCCATCATCTGCGGCGCATGCGCGTAGCACAGAGACAGCCTTCATTTACGAAAGTGGCGCGAATAGCGTAACATAATGGACGCTCCAAAAGAGGAACAGCCTGGTGTGGTCAGGTTTTTGACAGCTGAAGATGTTTCCCAACATGAAATTAGTCGCCATATGACTGCTGTGTATGGTGAACATTGCATCGCATTGGTCACTGTGAAGCATTGGAGCAAATGGTTCAGAGAAAGACGTGAAAGTTGCAAAGACGATCCAAGACCGGGCCAAAGCCACCTTGCAATGAACCCCGACACAATTGCACAGGTAGTTGAGCTGATTAGACAAGAACGGAGGATAGGCATCGATGAACTGGCAGAGCATGTGAACATCAGTCACGGTTCAGTTCACACCATAACTCATGATCATCTCAGTTATCGGCATTTGTGTGCTTAATGGATGCCCAAGATTTTCAACGCCCGCCAGAAGACGGAGAGATTTGGCGCTGCTTTGACTCCTCTCATCCGGTATCAAAATAAGAGTGACGACTTCTTGTCTGCAATTGTGACCGCAGACGAATCATGGTGCTACCACTACGAACCTGAAACGCGCCGGCAAAGCTTACAGTGGAAACATTTGAATTCACCACCTCCGAAGAAAGCAAAAGCTGTCATTTCCTCGGGAAAGGTGCTATTGACTTTTTTTTCGATCGTCTGATACATTACTAATTGAATTTGCTAAACGTGGATAGACTACCAGCCTGTTCGCGATATTGTTTAACGCTGGATCGGCTGCGTGTCGCAATCAAGAACAAACGGCCTGGAAGATTAACGAATGGTGTGATCTTGCTACACGACAAGGCTCGTCCCCACGTGTGGCTAAGACACAACTGGCAGAGTTCAAGTAGGACACGCTGCAACATCCTCCATACAGTCCAGATTTGTCACCATGCGACTTTCACATTTTCAGGAAACTGAAACAACATCTGATGGATACCAGATTCGTGTCGGATGACGCCGTGAAGGAGTTGTTTACAGACTTTTTGAATCGACAGTCCAAGGAGTTTTATGAGTCGGGGATCACGCAGCTCATTTGTCAATGGGATAAATGTCTCAATGTTCATGGAGACTATTTTTAAATAAACTACTTTGTTTGTCATATATTCGCATGGGCTCACTTTCATTTGACTCGCCAAGTACACTACTGGCCACTAAAATTGCTACACCAAGAAGGCGACATGCTACAGAGGTGAAATTTATACGAAAGAAAGGTTATGTGATATGCAAATGATTCGCTTTTCAGTGCATTCAGACAAAGCAGGCGCCAGTAGCGAAACCTACATTGTGTTTAATTGTTCAGCCGGTTCCTCATACACAAATTGCATTTGAACGTTGTTGCCATGTGAAAAGTTGTTGTGATGCCTCGTGTAAGAAGGACAAATGCGTACCAGCACGTTTTTGACTTTGATAAAGGTCGAATTGTAGCATACCGGGATTGCGGTTTATCTTAATGGAGTATTGGTGCTCGCGTCGGTCGAGATCCAATGACTATTAGCAGAATATGGAATCGATGGGTTCAGGACGGTAATACGGAATGCCATGCGGGATCTCAACGGCCACCTATCACTAGCAGCCTATAAGACAGGCATATTATCCGCATGGCCTTAATGGATCGTGAAACCACGTCACGAGCCGTGAGTCAAGAAGCGGGGTCGTTTGGAAGACAACAAGTGTCTGGACGAACAGTTCGACGACGTTTTCAGCAGAAGGGACTCTCACCTCGGGGACCATGGCTGCGGCTTCCCTTGACGCTGCGTTATAGACAAGAGCGTCTTCAATGGTGTGATCAACGACGAACCTGGGCGCACGAATGGCGAGACGTCATCTTTTCAGATGAATCCAGGCTCTGTGTACAACATCATGATGATCGCATCCGTGTTTGGCGGTATCGTGGTGAACGCACACTGGCAGAGTGCATTCGTCTCGTCATACTGGCCCATCACCTGGCGTGATGTTATGGGGTGCCATTGGATACACGTCTCGGTCACCTCTGGTTAGTAGTGACGGTGCTTTGAACAGTGACGTTAGATTTCTGGTGTGTTACGACCCGTGGCTCTACCCTTTATTCGAGCCCTGCGAAACCTTACATTTTAGCAGGATAATGCCCGACCGCATGTTGCCGGTATTGTACGCACCTTCCTTGATACGGAACATGTTCTGCTGTTGCCCTGGCCAGCACGTTCTCCAGATCTATAGAAAACGTCTCGTCAATGGTTGCCGAGCGACTGGCTCGTCATCAAACGCCAGTCACTACGGTTGATAAACTGTGGCATCGTGTTGAAGCTGCATGGGCATCTGTACCTGTACATGCAATCCAATCACTGTTTGACTCAATGCCCAGGCGTATAACTGCTGTTACTACTATCAGAGGTGTTTGTTCTGAGTACAGATTTCTCCGGATCTATCCATTCAAATGTTTTGAAAATTTAATCACTTGTTATTTCTAGTATAAAATATTTGTCCAATAAATATAATTTTGTTATCTGCATTTATTCCTGGTGAAGCAATTTTAATGGCCAGTAGTGTATGTTTGTAGGACATTATTTCATGTTTGAGATTCCATAATGACAAAATTTATTCCTAAGCAACTTCAGTAAAGGTAATGAAACAGATATCCGGAAACGTAAAGAAATTTGAACAAGACATATATTTAATTCTTCAATGTAATTGTATATATTTTAAATTACTTTTTTAAAATAATTTATCTCATTACATAAATAAAAGCATTAAATTTCATTAAATTGAAAGTATATTTTTTTTCAAAAATTCAATTCAAAATTCGTATGAAAAACTTTGCTCGATTATATTTTTCATTAGAAAACAAAAACAATAAAGAAATGTGTTGCTTTCACACTCAGATATATTTTTTTTTTAAATGGACAGCACATTAAGCAAATGAAATTTTGTCACAAGAGCATAAAATAAATCAACGAGAATTTTTCACGAGCTAATTTAATTACCCAAGTTATTTTTTGCAGAAAAATTCAATTATAAAAGGAAGAGATACAAGCCCAACAATATGATACATTTAGATATTTGCAGATAAACAGATTATTCTGACTGTAGTTGAATAATACATATAAAATAGAAAGATACACTTTCTATCTGTAAAATTAAATCTAAGAAATACTTAAATTTAATTTTGATCAAATATAACTGAAATAGCTTAGAGAATTTAATAATATTTTAGAAATGTTGAAACAATGGAAGTTAACCACCGTGTATATTTTAAATAAAGTGCTTTTCAGTGAATGTTTTCAGTAAGCAACAAAACAAATTTAAATTTCTAAAATTATTTTTGCTTCATAACAATACAAAGCAGTTAAAAATTAGTTTTGTTTTGAACTCGTTGTTAATGGTATCAATATTTTCTCTTTCATTGCAAGTTTTAGACTTAAGCTCCTTAAAGCGAAGGAATTGAATTCATTGGATACAATATACATCAAAGTTCAATAAGTTATATTATATATATATAT
>JAPDSC010094985.1:0-19542 GCA_026290005.1 Latrodectus geometricus | reverse complement strand
TTTTTTTTTTTTTTGTCATTGGATATTTTTATAAATTATTTTGTAATTTTTCTTTCAACTTTTGTTGTTATGTGAAACGAAATAAAATTTGGTAATGAAATGCTTCATTAATTATTAAATATAAGAAGTTAATGGTTTTAAAACTGAATGCAATAAAATGGTTTTAAAAATATATGTAAGTCTTATTAAATACTATCATGATAAATGTCAATGAAAATACTTCATTAAATTTCTCAGTTTAACCAAAACATACTTTGAACCATTCAGCTTTAGAAAATTTTCACAATCTCTTAATTAAATCGATACCGTTCGAATTTTTTAGAAATCTATTCTGTTACCATGTCAAATTGTTATTGAAGATGTCTTCAAAAAGGTAAGCAATAAATAAATAAAATTTAAATTCTGAATAAACAATATGAAGTTCAAAGATGTTTAAGGTGACTGTTTTTAAATTAAAACAAATGTAATTATTTTTAAAGTGAATATTTATGTATTTCTTTAATTTTGATATGTATATTAAAATTATACCCTTTATTTAATAGCATGTTTTATTCCTTAAAATATGATTAAATTAACTGATGTGTAAAATGTTAATGTTTATATATAAAAAAAATGTTTTTCTTTAATTTTAAATTCTATGATGTGTTGTTTTAGTCTTTCCAATTAATTTCTTTTTAATGAATTCTATTAATTGATTTTTTTATCATATTATGTATATAAATTAATGAAGAATAATACCTAATGAAGAAATAGTTTTTGTTTCGGGGAGTATATCGACATTTCAACGCAATCACCGCAAATCTGTTTCTTCCTGTGTGTGTGTGTGTGTGTGTGTGGTTAATCAAGGCTGAGCATGTAGTACTTTTTGTAACTGCATTTCTCTCAAATGATCAATAGGAAGCAGTGGCACTCACTTTAAATATCATCCTTGTCACCCAAATATAGACTCAAATTATGAAATGGCTTGGCGGTTACGCAATGCTATACCAATAACAAAGGGAAAAAAATTGAAAATGTATGATGTTTAAACTTTTAACAGCAGTTTACACTTTTCATCATAACATTTAGAATTTCTAGTTCAAATGTTATGATTAGAGTAACGAATTTTACAGCAGACACAACTATTACAGTTTCCACACTCAACTTCTATCTCTGCAGTATTAGGATAGTATTATTGTTTCATTAAAATGGGAACAAAGTATTTGTTTGGTTCTTAAATAAGACATTTTTTCATTTTTTGTAAAAAATAATTACAAAGACAGAATAAAATGTATATTTTATTTGTAAGGAAATAAAATTTCTGAAATAATATATTTCCAATCTATTATAAATATATTTAAATATTAATTTCAGCTCGCTGGATGTTGAATGCATTTAATAGATAATATAAAAATATTTTTATCATACTTTGCTTGTTCAAAATAGATAGTCTTCTAAAATTCTTTTCTTGTTTAAAATTAAATGTTAAACCAACTTTTTTTAAAAAAAAATATTATGCATGCATTTAGAAATCATATTTTATGCTTAGAATAACTTAAAATATTTTTCTAGTTTTCTTGCCAATTAGAACAACAAATTAAAGGGATATAACTTGTTTTCAGAATGTTTCAAGAATGAATGCAAATTATCAATTTATTTTAATCCTTTTGATGACATAGTAAGTGATATGGTTCTTTTAGATTTCAGAAAAATTTTTCAAAAACCTTTTATTTTTAATCTTATAATTCATAAAATTGTTGATGATACAAGGACCTTTGCTTAAAGATTTTATTTTGTTAGAAATACAAAAATACTATCGTCCACTTCCATAGGTTTAATATCAGAAACAATTCTTATTCGAGAATTTGAGTTTTCAAGTGGGTGTATTATAAGAAATAACTGCTTTAATAAGTATATATTCCAGCTTTATTGTAAATATATCTCTTTTTTGACTATCGTTGAACTCTTTTTTGACTATGGGTTGAAATATTTTTTCAAGCATAAAGTTTAACTTTTCAGAGTAAATAATGGAGAATTGCTTTTTGTCAGTAATTTAATATCACCCATAATTTTTGCATTGAAGCCCATGGATCAGTGATAATGCTTCCTGCTCCCAAGACTCAAGTCCGAGGTTTTATCCTCGGGTTAGACAAGGTCAGCCTTTCATCCCTTCAATGGGTAAATAAACTGAGTACCAAGCATGCTTGAAAACATATCACTGATATTCTTCTCACACCAAGGCCTTCTGACAAGGAAATAAATGTATACATTCGCCTCATGGGCCTGTAATGTCATTGTGTCTTAATAATTTTTGTGGTTTTATTAATGGAGATAACAGAATGACGCAAACATTCATATTGTCTATCTAGGAAAATTAATTCAGTTGATGATATTTAGAAGTGTAGTCACCTGCTTTTTCCACGGATTCCCTAAAAAAAAAGCAACTTAGACAATTGTCAAGCATATCAAGAAAAGTTTAAATATATTTAAAACTGAAAACTTTCAAATATTTGTTGATTCATAAACTAGTAATTTTCCTATGATCGGATAAAGTCGTTTCCCATAATGTGGATAGTTGCGAAGTTTGACTATGCAGCAAATGCTTTGCAACTAGGTAATTCAAATTAGTGGAAGATACGATTTGATTTTCTTAAGTTAAATAAGATTCATCTGGTTAAGCAAGACTGAGCATATAGTACTTTTTGTAACATCATTTCTCTCTAATGATCCATATGAAGCGGTGGCACTCAATTTAAATATCATCCTTGTCACTCAAATATAGACTCAAATTCTGAAATGACGCAATGCTATACCAATAACAAAGGGGAAAAAATGAAAATGTATGGTGTTTAAACTTTTAACAGAAGTTTACACTCTTAATCATAACATTTAGAATTTCTAGTTCAAAAGTTATGATTAAAGTAACGAATTTTACAGCAAACACAACTTTTACAGTTTGCACACACAACTTCGATCTCTGAAGTATTAGGATAGTATTATTGTTTCATTAAAATGGAAATAAAGTATTTGTTTGGTTCTTAAATAAGTCATTTTTCATTTTTTGTAAAAAATAATTTCAAAATAAGAATAAAATGTAATTTTTATTTGTAAGGAAATAAAATTTCTCAAATAATCAATTTCCAATCTATTATAAATATATTTAAATATTAATTTCAGCTCGCTGGATGTTGAATGCATTTAATAGATAATATAAAAATATTTTTATCATACGTTGCTTATTCAAAATAGACTGTCTTATAAAATTCTTTCCTTGTTTAAAATTAAATATTAAACCAACTTTTCCTTTAAAAAAAAATATACTTTTATTCCTCATGATATATATATTTTAAACATATTATGAATGTTAGAAATAATTATGCTTAACGATGATGTAAATGATTATAGTAAAGATCACCAATATTACTAGGCATTATTTAATTATTCTTTTGAAAATAATAATAATTTTACATTTATCGTAGAATAAGTTATTAAATATTTCCTTTCTGAACTAAGAGTTTTAGAAAAAGGGAAATAATATTTAAATATTATAGCAATTTGAAAATCAAAATCTAATAATTTGTTTAAGCTGATATGGAATGTAAATAGCTTTGGAGGAATACATATTCAGTATTATAATCTTGCTTATTAAATGTTTCTCCGTTATAAATAACTCGGATTTGTCTTTGAAAGATAAATAAATTATAAGCGTTCAATTTTCATATTAAAATTGAAATTGGTGTAAAATTATTTTGGAAGTATCATAAGCAGTAATTCACTTAAACACGTGATCTGAAAACCCAAAAAATATTTAGAAGAGTTATTTAAGAATTTTCCCCCTTTCGTTTTTAATTAGGATATTTCCGGTTAGAAAATAATTAAAACTAGAAAATCAATATACCTACATATCTATGATCATATGTATTAGAGGAAACAATCCATGGGTTTACATTTACCATTCTTTTTAACATTCAAATGTTAGTTAGAAAATTATTTGAGAACTAAATATTTGATATAAATATAACAAAGAAACAAATAGTGCTAGATTTGTTTCTTTGTGAAATAGGGAAAAATCAAGAAAAACAATAAAATATAATTAAGGAAAGAGCATAGGGAACATGTCTTCATCAGGAGGGAGATGGTCAGCTATGTAAATTAGACACCCTTTTCTGACAAACAAGAAAGACATAGGTCTAAAAATATTCGTGTTATTCCCCCGAAGAGTGTCTCTATAAGAAGAAAATACTACTATATTAAAATTTGAAATAAATGGAAACCAAGTAATACATTAAAAAATGAGCAATACAATAAATAGGCAAAGGAATATAATTAGAAAAATATATCAAATACAGAGGAATATATCAAATACAGAAGAATATATATAAAATATAGAAAAATATAGTTGCCAAAAGTAATAAGAAAAATTTCTTAACAAGTTAATTTAAGAAGTTAGAGTAGTTTAAAATGTTTAATGTAGATTAAATATTAAAGTATAGTTAAAGTTAAAGTAGGTGTTTTCGGAATTCTTATAAGAACTTCAATGCTTGGGTGGCCCTTCTGTAGTTATGAAAACTACGCCTTACTTTAATCTTATAAGCGATTCCCCACTTCCTACATAACTTAGAATAAAATTAATAGGAAAATCATTATTTTTAAGTTAATTAATTAAGCGATTAATTTGTTTTTTGATAAATTTAAGATTATTGCAAATAAGATATATGCGTTTTAATTCATTAAGTACTACATTTCTGTAAATTTTTAAAGAGATGTTTGATTTCCAATAAATTAGTTTAAAAACTCTAAAGTTAAATTGATTAGTTTTATCATAGATATCAATAAAGGTAGTTGAATTTTAAATGTTTATAAATAAATCTAAGAATTCACTTTTATTGAACGAAGTGTTGGTTTTAATTAGGCAAAGTTCTTTAGGATAAATTGACCAAGAAATATCACTGAAATCTGAATTATTGAAAATTATAAAGTCATCAATGTATCTAAAAGAAAAAGTATATTGTAAAATAAAATCCTTTTCAAAATAATGCAAAAATAGATTGGCAAGTGTAGTTGAAAAATTAGAGCCTTGTGGAATACCACAAGTCTGTATAAAGATATTTTCACCATTAAAAATAAAGTTATTATGTATGCAAAGTTTGACCAAATTGTTCCAGTAATTAAAATCAATATCCAAAAAGTCCCTATAATCCTGAAAATAAGAATTCAGAGCACCACTTAATTCGTTAATTGGAATACTTGTAAAGGATCTTTAAAATCAAATGAATTAATATTGTGTACAGAATTATTTGAAAGAAATTCCAAAACAGGTCTATTATTGTCAATGATCCAAGTACTTTTAGATTTGATAATTTGTTCTAGAATTATTTTAAAAAATTTCATTATATTTATCGATTAAATGGTTTTTTTTATTTTTTATTTCTAATGGCGGGCACCCTTGAGCAAGTACGGACGTACATTAGCCCATTAGCCGCAACAAGGCCGGAAACTGCTACTCATTTTATCGTTACCCGGTGGGCACCTGTGAACCAAGTCACGGAGGTACGAGTAGCATTGCCCAGCCACACTACCACAAACCCGTTTATAGCGCAGGCCACATTCATCCATCATCTGAGGAAAGGACAAGAAAGAGAAAGTACATCCATGCCCGAGCCGGGATTCGAACCCAGGTCCTCACCAGCCGTAAGCAATTACGCTAACCACTAGACAGGTTGGGCAACACCTCCTAGAGTGTCCTCTACTCTGTAGTACCTTCTGGAGTAGAGTGTCCTCTTCTCTAGGAGGTGTTGGGTTGGGCGGCTCTATTAAATCTTACTTAATTTATATCGGCATTTCACACAATAGCTACTTTTGCGCTGGTATAATTGCCTATTATACTTATTTATTTAATTTTGTATTTGCTTTTTCTATACATTGTATTGATTTCTTTATATTATACACATATATATATATATATAAATTTGTACTATTTTATTATATTTTTATTATTTTTCTGTAATAGTATATTAATATGCATATGATTTAAACTATAATTTTGACTAAGTTATTTGTAAAATAAATCAATACTATTAAAGTAATATTTAAAACATTATTAAAGTAATAAGAAACACTTAGGTTATTAGAAAAGATTTTAAGTTTTTGAAATTTTTCCTGTTAAAAACTAGTAATCAGATGTAATTTAAATATGAATCTGTGTTTAAAGACACTTCATTTGTGGCAGCTTTGATTTCTTAAGGAACTTAAAAAAAAAATGTCCTCATTTCTCATTAAGTATATTTTATTTTTGATATACATATTTTGTATAGTTTAATATTTAAATATATTATGCTTTTTCTTAAATATATACATACATAAATACATACATATACATACATACACACATACATTTATATATACATATATTTAAAAGTATGCATACAATATATTATACACAAAAGTATACATGCAATATTAAGTCAATAGTTTAGTTTTTAATTTAATACATAAATTGCTGAATATCACTGAACTAAAATATAATTTCCTTGAACTATAATATGCATTAAATTTTTATTCATAGTCAATTTAAAAATCATCCTGATATTCTTAATCATGGGTTTCATTCAGGAATCACATTATATTTAATTAGTCACTTCCTATAGACAAAAAATGATAGATATTAACATTAAAAATAATAGGTTTATAATCAGTAACGAAATAATTAATGCTTGTTATTTAATACCTGAGTAAAAATAATTATAATAATTTTTAATGTTATTATTAGAAAAATTCATAGTTGGTTTCTTATTTTTAATCAGACAGATTAATCTGCTGCGACAGCAATCTAATAAGAGGTAATATTTTAATATGTTGTCCATTTTCTCTTAACTAAAACTGGAAATTATTGTATTCCATGTTCGAAGTCAAATTGTCTGATATGAAACTTTAAAATATGACTGTTCTCTTTATATTTTCTTCTTTTAAAATGAATGCGTCTGTATTGATTTATACTTACATAATGTATGCATGTAACTTTAGATAGACCACGCATAAACCACTCATGTAAATGTGTATACTCATATGTGACCTCACTGAAACTGCGGATCGTACATCAAACTAGTGACATGGCATTGAGAATCACTAAATTAAAATATTTCGATACGTTTTCTGCAGTCTGCTTTTTGCCAGAGGTATCTTGGATTGAAGCATTTCGGATTTCAAGTGATGAAATAGATGATTGAGGAGACATTTTTGTCTCACGTCTGTTTCATCTGCGGAAGGACATTGGCTTTCAACGAGTCTATATCACTATACAATGGTTGAGTTAGATATCGAATCCAATACCTTGCGGAAATGATGACATTCTTTTACAAGCTACCATAACCCCACAAATATGAAGTCGAATAAACCAACAAAAATAAATCCTTTGTACTGAAATTTAAAAAAGAAACTCGATGTTTCTCTTACGATTTAAAATATATTATCAATATATTTTAGCAAAAACTTCCTTTATAATAAATAAAAACCTTATTTGTAACAATTAGAAAATTTGCAAAATTATATTTATTCGGCATAAAAATATCCAAACTTTTGCATATACAAATTAAAATCCTATTTTCAAATTTGTATTTGCAATATAATTCTTTTATTGCATTTATTGAGGGGAGCTGGTATTTGCAATCCAGCTTCTCTCTTCCTCATATAATTTCAAGAATTGCAAAAATTTCAAGAACACACAAAAATAATAATTTATCTAAGCTCTTATATTAAATAATATGCATAATATATAAATTATATTAAATTGAAAAGATTACATTAAGACAGAAAAGCATTTATTATTATTTTTCTCAAATCAAGCAAAAAATTGTGTTTCATGACATTAAAGATTATCAGTTCTTTGAAGGTGAAATGAAGAGGAAGAAGATGGAAACAATTAAATTATTTTTTGTTTAATTTTACACATTTATTCATGAAATCAAAGTTAGACTTTTATCCTCCAAAATTGCCTTCTAATGGGAGAACCACTTATTTTTATTGTGCTAACTCTTTTCCGCCAAATATTTCTTAAAAGAATAAATTTTCAAAATTTTAAACGTGGAGATATTTCTTCCATAGTTGTTAAAAATAAATATTATATTGATGAGCTTTCAAGTCTTAAAAATGCATTTTACTTCCTACAGAACAAACGTTTATTTATGGTCAGAAATTGCACCGCGTTTCGAATATTTACCAGAAGATGGCAGCACAATAGAAATTGTTTCTATCATTGTTCTAATCCTTCCTCCAGAATGGCCAATCCAGTGATGGTAGAAAGTGAGCGGTTTAATGGTGGGTGGGTGTGTGAGTAAAAAAAGCCGAAGCGGCAGGTGCCGAAACGAAAACATTTCGCGCTGAACTTGACACAGAGCACGAGTCTACGTCTCGTTTGATCAGAAAGGAGCGCCGCATTTGAAAATTTTCAGTGTTTACTTTAGGCGGCGCGCCACTGAAGAAAATTATTCTCAACATTTTTTTTCTATCAACAAAGAAGGATTATTAACGGCTTTTGCACGGAATGATTTTTTATTAAAAAATTTTTAATTAATAAAGCAAAGAAAGAATTTTTTTATAAATTTTATTTTTTTAAATAAGTCTACAATGTTTTGGTGCTTCGGAAAGAAACCGCAGAATTACCACTGCAAAATTGTACTTTTGGACGAAACAGAATTCATACAAGACATACAGGTATGTTTTTATTATACTTAGTTCAACACAATATTGTATTATATTTACTGGAAAATATGTCAATGAATATTTTTCATAAAAGAATTTATTAATTTTTAAATTTTTTTTCGTAGTGATTTGCAAATAACGCAGATGAAAATGATTTAATATATTTCTTAATGTGTTTTTATTTAGTAATTAATTAATTTTTACTTGCATAAAATTCTTATTAATTGTATAAAATTTTATATATTGGATAAAATTTTATACAATTAATAAGAATTTTATGCAAGTAAAAATTAATTAATTACTAAATAAAAACACATTAAGAAATATATTAAATCATTTTCATCTGCGTTATTTGCAAATCACTACGAAAAAAAATTTAAAAATTAATAAATTCTTTTATGAAAAATATTCATTGACATATTTTCCAGTAAATATAATACAATATTGTGTTGAACTAAGTATAATAAAAACATACCTGTATGTCTTGTATGAATTCTGTTTCGTCCAAAAGTACAATTTTGCAGTGGTAATTCTGCGGTTTCTTTCCGAAGCACCAAAACATTGTAGACTTATTTAAAAAAATAAAATTTATAAAAAAATTCTTTCTTTGCTTTATTAATTAAAAATTTTTTAATAAAAAATCATTCCGTGCAAAAGCCGTTAATAATCCTTCTTTGTTGATAGAAAAAAAATGTTGAGAATAATTTTCTTCAGTGGCGCGCCGCCTAAAGTAAACACTGAAAATTTTCAAATGCGGCGCTCCTTTCTGATCAAACGAGACGTAGACTCGTGCTCTGTGTCAAGTTCAGCGCGAAATGTTTTCGTTTCGGCACCTGCCGCTTCGGCTTTTTTTACTCACACACCCACCCACCATTAAACCGCTCACTTTCTACCATCACTGGATTGGCCATTCTGGAGGAAGGATTAGAACAATGATAGAAACAATTTCTATTGTGCTGCCATCTTCTGGTAAATATTCGAAACGCGGTGCAATTTCTGACCATAAATAAACGTTTGTTCTGTAGGAAGTAAAATGCATTTTTAAGACTTGAAAGCTCATCAATATAATATTTATTTTTAACAACTATGGAAGAAATATCTCCACGTTTAAAATTTTGAAAATTTATTCTTTTAAGAAATATTTGGCGGAAAAGAGTTAGCACAATAAAAATAAGTGGTTCTCCCATTAGAAGGCAATTTTGGAGGATAAAAGTCTAACTTTGATTTCATGAATAAATGTGTAAAATTAAACAAAAAATAATTTAATTGTTTCCATCTTCTTCCTCTTCATTTCACCTTCAAAGAACTGATAATCTTTAATGTCATGAAACACAATTTTTTGCTTGATTTGAGAAAAATAATAATAAATGCTTTTCTGTCTTAATGTAATCTTTTCAATTTAATATAATTTATATATTATGCATATTATTTAATATAAGAGCTTAGATAAATTATTATTTTTGTGTGTTCTTGAAATTTTTGCAATTCTTGAAATTATATGAGGAAGAGAGAAGCTGGATTGCAAATACCAGCTCCCCTCAATAAATGCAATAAAAGAATTATATTGCAAATACAAATTTGAAAATAGGATTTTAATTTGTATATGCAAAAGTTTGGATATTTTTATGCCGAATAAATATATTTTTGCAAATTTTCTAATTGTTACAAATAAGGTTTTTATTTATTATAAAGGAAGTTTTTGCTAAAATATATTGATGATATATTTTAAATGGTAAGAGAAACATCGAGTTTTTTTTTTTTTTTTTTTTTTTTTTTTTTTTTTTTTTTTTTTTTTTTAAATTTTAGTACAAAGGATTCATTTTGGTTGGTTTATTCGACTTAATATTCGTTGGGTTACGATAACTTGTAAAAGAATGTCATCATTTCCGCAAGGTTTTGGATTCGATATCTAACCCAACCATTGTATAGTAATATATGTTCGTTGAAAGCCAATGTCCTTCCGCAGATGAAACAGACTTGAGAAAAAATGTCTCCTCAATTATCGATTTCATCACTTGAAATCCGAAATGCTTCAATCCAAGATACCTCTGGCAAAAAACAGACTGCAGAAAACGTATCGAAATATTTTAATTTAGTGATTATCAATGCCATGTCTCTAGTTTCATGTACGATCAGCAGTTTCAGCAAAGTAACATGAGTATACACATTCACATGAGTGGTTTATGCGTGTGGTCTATCTAAATCTACATACATACATTATGTAAGTATAAATCCATACATATGCATTCATTTTAAAAGAAGAAAATATCCAGAGAACGGTCATATTTTAAAGTTTCATATCAGATAACTTAACTTCGAACATGGAATACAATATTTTCCAGTTTTAGTCAAGAGAAAATGGACAACATATTAAATTATTGGCTCTTATTAGATTGCTGTCTCAGCAGATTAATCTGTCTAATTAAAAATAAGAAACCAACTACAAAATTTTCTAATAATAACATTAAAAATTATTATAATTATTTTTACTCGGGTATTAAATAACAAGCATTAATTATTTCGTTACTGATGATAAACCTATTATTTTTAATGTTAATATCTATCATTTTTGTCTATAGGAAGTGACTAATTAAATATAATGTGATTCCTGTATGAAACCCATGATTAAGAATATCAGGATGATTTTTAAATTGACAATGAATAAAAATTTAATGCATATTATAGTTCAAGGAAATTATATTTTAGTCCAGTGATATTCAGCAATTTATATATTAAATTAAAAACTAAACTATTGACTTAATATTGAATGTATACTTTTGTGTATAATATATTGTATGCATACTTTTAAATATATGTATATATAAATGTATGTGTGTATGTATGTATATGTATGTATTTATGTATGTATATATATATTTAAGAAAAAGCATAATATATTTAAATATTAAACTATACAAAATATGTATATCAAAAATAAAATATACTTAATGAGAAATGAGGACATTTTTTTTTTTTTTAAGTTCCTTAAGAAATCAAAGCTGCCACAAATGAAGTGTCTTTAAACACAGATTCATATTTAAATTACATCTGATTACTAGTTTTTAACAGGAAAAATTTCAAAAACTTAAAATCTTTTCTAATAACCTAAGTGTTTCTTATTACTTTAATAATGTTTTAAATATTACTTTAATAGTATTGATTTATTTTACAAATAACTTAGTCAAAATTATAGTTTAAATCATATGCATATTAATATACTATTACAGAAAAATAATAAAAATATAATAAAATAGTACAAATTTATATATATATATATATGTGTATAATATAAAGAAATCAATACAATGTATAGAAAAAGCAAATACAAAATTAAATAAATAAGTATAATAGGCAATTATACCAGCGCAAAAGTAGCTATTGTGTGAAATGCCGATATAAATTAAGTAAGATTTAATAGAGCCGCCCAACCCAACACCTCCTAGAGAAGAGGACACTCTACTCCAGAAGGTACTACAGAGTAGAGGACACTCTAGGAGGTGTTGCCCAACCTGTCTAGTGGTTAGCGTAATTGCTTACGGCTGGTGAGGACCTGGGTTCGAATCCCGGCTCGGGCATGGATGTACTTTCTCTTTCTTGTCCTTTCCTCAGATGATGGATGAATGTGGCCTGCGCTATAAACGGGTTTGTGGTAGTGTGGCTGGGCAATGCTACTCGTACCTCCGTGACTTGGTTCACAGGTGCCCACCGGGTAACGATAAAATGAGTAGCAGTTTCCGGCCTTGTTGCGGCTAATGGGCTAATGTACGTCCGTACTTGCTCAAGGGTGCCCGCCATTAGAAATAAAAAATAAAAAAAACCATTTAATCGATAAATATAATGAAATTTTTTAAAATAATTCTAGAACAAATTATCAAATCTAAAAGTACTTGGATCATTGACAATAATAGACCTGTTTTGGAATTTCTTTCAAATAATTCTGTACACAATATTAATTCATTTGATTTTAAAGATCCTTTACAAGTATTCCAATTAACGAATTAAGTGGTGCTCTGAATTCTTATTTTCAGGATTATAGGGACTTTTTGGATATTGATTTTAATTACTGGAACAATTTGGTCAAACTTTGCATACATAATAACTTTATTTTTAATGGTGAAAATATCTTTATACAGACTTGTGGTATTCCACAAGGCTCTAATTTTTCAACTACACTTGCCAATCTATTTTTGCATTATTTTGAAAAGGATTTTATTTTACAATATACTTTTTCTTTTAGATACATTGATGACTTTATAATTTTCAATAATTCAGATTTCAGTGATATTTCTTGGTCAATTTATCCTAAAGAACTTTGCCTAATTAAAACCAACACTTCGTTCAATAAAAGTGAATTCTTAGATTTATTTATAAACATTTAAAATTCAACTACCTTTATTGATATCTATGATAAAACTAATCAATTTAACTTTAGAGTTTTTAAACTAATTTATTGGAAATCAAACATCTCTTTAAAAATTTACAGAAATGTAGTACTTAATGAATTAAAACGCATATATCTTATTTGCAATAATCTTAAATTTATCAAAAAACAAATTAATCGCTTAATTAATTAACTTAAAAATAATGATTTTCCTATTAATTTTATTCTAAGTTATGTAGGAAGTGGGGAATCGCTTATAAGATTAAAGTAAGGCGTAGTTTTCATAACTACAGAAGGGCCACCCAAGCATTGAAGTTCTTATAAGAATTCCGAAAACACCTACTTTAACTTTAACTATACTTTAATATTTAATCTACATTAAACATTTTAAACTACTCTAACTTCTTAAATTAACTTGTTAAGAAATTTTTCTTATTACTTTTGGCAACTATATTTTTCTATATTTTATATATATTCTTCTGTATTTGATATATTCCTCTGTATTTGATATATTTTTCTAATTATATTCCTTTGCCTATTTATTGTATTGCTCATTTTTTAATGTATTACTTGGTTTCCATTTATTTCAAATTTTAATATAGTAGTATTTTCTTCTTATAGAGACACTCTTCGGGGGAATAACACGAATATTTTTAGACCTATGTCTTTCTTGTTTGTCAGAAAAGGGTGTCTAATTTACATAGCTGACCATCTCCCTCCTGATGAAGACATGTTCCCTATGCTCTTTCCTTAATTATATTTTATTGTTTTTCTTGATTTTTCCCTATTTCACAAAGAAACAAATCTAGCACTATTTGTTTCTTTGTTATATTTATATCAAATATTTAGTTCTCAAATAATTTTCTAACTAACATTTGAATGTTAAAAAGAATGGTAAATGTAAACCCATGGATTGTTTCCTCTAATACATATGATCATAGATATGTAGGTATATTGATTTTCTAGTTTTAATTATTTTCTAACCGGAAATATCCTAATTAAAAACGAAAGGGGGAAAATTCTTAAATAACTCTTCTAAATATTTTTTGGGTTTTCAGATCACGTGTTTAAGTGAATTACTGCTTATGATACTTCCAAAATAATTTTACACCAATTTCAATTTTAATATGAAAATTGAACGCTTATAATTTATTTATCTTTCAAAGACAAATCCGAGTTATTTATAACGGAGAAACATTTAATAAGCAAGATTATAATACTGAATATGTATTCCTCCAAAGCTATTTACATTCCATATCAGCTTAAACAAATTATTAGATTTTGATTTTCAAATTGCTATAATATTTAAATATTATTTCCCTTTTTCTAAAACTCTTAGTTCAGAAAGGAAATATTTAATAACTTATTCTACGATAAATGTAAAATTATTATTATTTTCAAAAGAATAATTAAATAATGCCTAGTAATATTGGTGATCTTTACTATAATCATTTACATCATCGTTAAGCATAATTATTTCTAACATTCATAATATGTTTAAAATATATATATCATGAGGAATAAAAGTATATTTTTTTTTAAAGGAAAAGTTGGTTTAATATTTAATTTTAAACAAGGAAAGAATTTTATAAGACAGTCTATTTTGAATAAGCAACGTATGATAAAAATATTTTTATATTATCTATTAAATGCATTCAACATCCAGCGAGCTGAAATTAATATTTAAATATATTTATAATAGATTGGAAATTGATTATTTGAGAAATTTTATTTCCTTACAAATAAAAATTACATTTTATTCTTATTTTGAAATTATTTTTTACAAAAAATGAAAAATGACTTATTTAAGAACCAAACAAATACTTTATTTCCATTTTAATGAAACAATAATACTATCCTAATACTTCAGAGATCGAAGTTGTGTGTGCAAACTGTAAAAGTTGTGTTTGCTGTAAAATTCGTTACTTTAATCATAACTTTTGAACTAGAAATTCTAAATGTTATGATTAAGAGTGTAAACTTCTGTTAAAAGTTTAAACACCATACATTTTCATTTTTTCCCCTTTGTTATTGGTATAGCATTGCGTCATTTCAGAATTTGAGTCTATATTTGAGTGACAAGGATGATATTTAAATTGAGTGCCACCGCTTCATATGGATCATTAGAGAGAAATGATGTTACAAAAAGTACTATATGCTCAGTCTTGCTTAACCAGATGAATCTTATTTAACTTAAGAAAATCAAATCGTATCTTCCACTAATTTGAATTACCTAGTTGCAAAGCATTTGCTGCATAGTCAAACTTCGCAACTATCCACATTATGGGAAACGACTTTATCCGATCATAGGAAAATTACTAGTTTATGAATCAACAAATATTTGAAAGTTTTCAGTTTTAAATATATTTAAACTTTTCTTGATATGCTTGACAATTGTCTAAGTTGCTTTTTTTTTAGGGAATCCGTGGAAAAAGCAGGTGACTACACTTCTAAATATCATCAACTGAATTAATTTTCCTAGATAGACAATATGAATGTTTGCGTCATTCTGTTATCTCCATTAATAAAACCACAAAAATTATTAAGACACAATGACATTACAGGCCCATGAGGCGAATGTATACATTTATTTCCTTGTCAGAAGGCCTTGGTGTGAGAAGAATATCAGTGATATGTTTTCAAGCATGCTTGGTACTCAGTTTATTTACCCATTGAAGGGATGAAAGGCTGACCTTGTCTAACCCGAGGATAAAACCTCGGACTTGAGTCTTGGGAGCAGGAAGCATTATCACTGATCCATGGGCTTCAATGCAAAAATTATGGGTGATATTAAATTACTGACAAAAAGCAATTCTCCATTATTTACTCTGAAAAGTTAAACTTTATGCTTGAAAAAATATTTCAACCCATAGTCAAAAAAGAGTTCAACGATAGTCAAAAAAGAGATATATTTACAATAAAGCTGGAATATATACTTATTAAAGCAGTTATTTCTTATAATACACCCACTTGAAAACTCAAATTCTCGAATAAGAATTGTTTCTGATATTAAACCTATGGAAGTGGACGATAGTATTTTTGTATTTCTAACAAAATAAAATCTTTAAGCAAAGGTCCTTGTATCATCAACAATTTTATGAATTATAAGATTAAAAATAAAAGGTTTTTGAAAAATTTTTCTGAAATCTAAAAGAACCATATCACTTACTATGTCATCAAAAGGATTAAAATAAATTGATAATTTGCATTCATTCTTGAAACATTCTGAAAACAAGTTATATCCCTTTAATTTGTTGTTCTAATTGGCAAGAAAACTAGAAAAATATTTTAAGTTATTCTAAGCATAAAATATGATTTCTAAATGCATGCATAATATTTTTTTTTAAAAAAAGTTGGTTTAACATTTAATTTTAAACAAGAAAAGAATTTTAGAAGACTATCTATTTTGAACAAGCAAAGTATGATAAAAATATTTTTATATTATCTATTAAATGCATTCAACATCCAGCGAGCTGAAATTAATATTTAAATATATTTATAATAGATTGGAAATATATTATTTCAGAAATTTTATTTCCTTACAAATAAAATATACATTTTATTCTGTCTTTGTAATTATTTTTTACAAAAAATGAAAAAATGTCTTATTTAAGAACCAAACAAATACTTTGTTCCCATTTTAATGAAACAATAATACTATCCTAATACTGCAGAGATAGAAGTTGAGTGTGGAAACTGTAATAGTTGTGTCTGCTGTAAAATTCGTTACTCTAATCATAACATTTGAACTAGAAATTCTAAATGTTATGATGAAAAGTGTAAACTGCTGTTAAAAGTTTAAACATCATACATTTTCAATTTTTTTCCCTTTGTTATTGGTATAGCATTGCGTAACCGCCAAGCCATTTCATAATTTGAGTCTATATTTGGGTGACAAGGATGATATTTAAAGTGAGTGCCACTGCTTCCTATTGATCATTTGAGAGAAATGCAGTTACAAAAAGTACTACATGCTCAGCCTTGATTAACCACACACACACACACACACACACAGGAAGAAACAGATTTGCGGTGATTGCGTTGAAATGTCGATATACTCCCCGAAACAAAAACTATTTCTTCATTAGGTATTATTCTTCATTAATTTATATACATAATATGATAAAAAAATCAATTAATAGAATTCATTAAAAAGAAATTAATTGGAAAGACTAAAACAACACATCATAGAATTTAAAATTAAAGAAAAACATTTTTTTTATATATAAACATTAACATTTTACACATCAGTTAATTTAATCATATTTTAAGGAATAAAACATGCTATTAAATAAAGGGTATAATTTTAATATACATATCAAAATTAAAGAAATACATAAATATTCACTTTAAAAATAATTACATTTGTTTTAATTTAAAAACAGTCACCTTAAACATCTTTGAACTTCATATTGTTTATTCAGAATTTAAATTTTATTTATTTATTGCTTACCTTTTTGAAGACATCTTCAATAACAATTTGACATGGTAACAGAATAGATTTCTAAAAAATTCGAACGGTATCGATTTAATTAAGAGATTGTGAAAATTTTCTAAAGCTGAATGGTTCAAAGTATGTTTTGGTTAAACTGAGAAATTTAATGAAGTATTTTCATTGACATTTATCATGATAGTATTTAATAAGACTTACATATATTTTTAAAACCATTTTATTGCATTCAGTTTTAAAACCATTAACTTCTTATATTTAATAATTAATGAAGCATTTCATTACCAAATTTTATTTCGTTTCACATAACAACAAAAGTTGAAAGAAAAATTACAAAATAATTTATAAAAATATCCAATGACAAAAAAAAAAAAAAATCCAAGTGTTTAAAAACATTATGTAATCTGGGTTTTCACAGACTAAATTTTGACTATCTATTTAGATTAGTTAAAAATACAGAAAAAATTAATAATTAAAGTTTTAAATCTAAAAAATATATTTGCAATCCTTATTATTTTGTTCGATGAATTTTCAAGTTATAAAATTCGAATTTGGATCATTAAATTTTTAAATAAAGGCAGAAAAGAATACGATTTTTTACATATTAAAATTCTATATTTTTTTTATTATAGAAAATTATTGACAAAAAATTCAAAACTGTAGTGAATTAACAGAAATTATTTTAGAAATTCCTTATGAATAAAACACGATATAATTCTTTCAGTAAAAAGATATTTTCAATTTTATTGCAATTTGAGGACAGGAGAGATGGCATATCGGAATTATGCTTCGACAACGAAGTTTCAATCAAAGTATTACAGAGTTATTAAAAATTGTATTAAATATAAAGAAAAAGTATGTATATAGTGAATTAGCTGTACTTATATCAACTTAAAAACATTTATATTCAGTTATATTTCATTAAAAAAAACAAAAAAAAAAACAATATTTCTTATAGATAGGTACACTTGATTTATTAAATAAAGTTTAAAAAAATGTTAAAATGAAATATAAGAAGAAAACTGTGTTATTTAAATTGATGGATGTTCTTTAAACGAATTTTTTGTTATACCCATTTATATAATTGTTAAAACTGACTACATGTCCATAAATTAAAGAATAATCCAAAAGCCCATGAAAATGGCATGCAAAAGGAAAAATGCCACTTCTAAAAATGTCAAACGCATGGAGAAGCATTATATGGAAATCACAGGAAGACACCTGATGACACCGAGTTTACTACACAAGAACGTAAGAGAAGGGTATATAAGGTCCTGTGGCAAAGAAGGAAACATTCAAAGCTTACCCGTACTGCGCTCAGTGTCACTAGCTCATAGGTATGACACAGAGGCCTAATGCGGATGATGTTTTACGCATTAGAATTATTAATCATCTGGAATGCGGGCATACGCAAATTTCGCTCAAAATATTATCTCTGGGTTGTAATAACAATTCCAAGATGATGGAAATATCAATAGATGTTACAGTACATGACTATTCCTAGTGACAACGATAAATATTGACAAGTATTTGGCAGTAATTCACGTAAACAAACAGATGGAGCACAGTAGCTGACCTGTCTTTTCAGTTATAATCAGTCATAGGTACAACTGTTTTAAGGGAAATCCTGTTCAGACGTTTGAGATGGTATGGTCTATATGGTCGCCTGCTGTTGTGTCAGATGTGTTCCTGGTCAGATGGTCCTACTTACTATCGCCACCAGTTGTCCTGGAGTAGAGAACATGCAACGTGGGCAAAGTTTTACTATGTGTCGAAGTTGAGGTGATAGTCAGATTCAAGTTGAACGTTCATATGGAGAAATCCAGAATCCAGATACTCAGTACCACCAAGATAAAATTATTGAATATCAATGTTATGGTGTTATAGGAGGGATGGCTTTGGGAACTATCGTTATTATACTGGGCTCCAGAACAGATTTGCAATTTCAGATCGGAACAATAACAGGCCAAACGTATAGGGACACTATTATAGAACAACATGTTCGCTTGCTTAAGAATGCAGTAGTTTTTTTTTT